>JBBPTT010000379.1:0-26833 GCA_038094175.1 Boletellus aff. lepidospora
CTGCCCACAGCAGTTAGAGAGATCCTCTTCGCGTGTCTTCGCACTACACTTGAGTGTGCGCTCGACTAGTTGCTTTCATTGGTTCTTGACTAGAGGTCGAACCTTTGACCTTGCTGGATAATTCCACACAAGCGTAACAACATCAGAAGTTAATGACATCATCAAACACAATGCTTGACAAGTCTTCCTCTGCACCTACTTCACCTTCATTGCTGTCTTCATCCTCATCTAGCACCTGTTTGAGTCTGCTATAGCCATACTCATCCATCTCATCTCCAAGTTCATCATCCACCAATTGCTCACCAGTTTGCTTGAGCAGAATATTTTCATCATTGTTGTTGTCTTCTTCCTCCTCACTGCACAGGGTACTCTCAGTTCCACTCTCTGAGTCACCAAGATCATTCATATGTACATCTCTGCTGTCGCTCTCTTCCACATCACTGGCATTCAGTTCACAGTTGTACTCTAGAATGAAAGATTCTTTGTCAAGCTTGTCACAATCTTTGAGAAGGTACTTGGTAGCATCCCAGGTAGTCTTGTGTCCTACCCCCCCACCCCAGTAGTGCATAAGCATGTCTTGGTCAACAAACCTGTTAGATTAACTTAGTGACAATTTGCCAACCAGTGTAGGACCTACAGTGGCTCAAAAAATTATCCCAATGTTGTGGCATTTTGGACAAATTGGTTAATTGCCAGAGATATAGGACAAATAAGACCAAGTACTTGCAGGATGGAAGATAGTACTCGCTTTTGGCATTCTAACCCCGCTTAGATCATGTGATTTGGTTGTCATGGCACTGAGATATAGCCATTTTAAAATGACATGTCATTGGGACAATTATTTGAGCATGATTTCAAATCTGGACTTTTAGTACTCAATGTGCCTCCCTTGCTTTGTATCATTGCATTGATCCTTCTAGACATACTTTCTATCAATCTTTGACACTCTCCAATACCACTCTTACTCTACTTCACTGTAATCCTCTTTCAATGTTCCCATTCTCCTTGAAAAAATCATGGATAGCTGTTGGGCTTTTTCTCAGTATTTGTCAGATCCATTCAATGGAGCCAAGGTCTGGAGATTGAGCTGGAACACCCAATAGCTTGATTCAATGAGAACCAAGCCAATATAAAGCACTTTGGAGTATACTTGGAGCCATTATCTCATTGAAAGATAGTGCTCTTCTCAGAAATCCAAGAACTGTCCATGCTTGGAAGCAGATCATCCTCCAAAATAGAGACATGTTGCTCAGCATTCATCATTCCTTCCACCTCTACCAGAATCACCACAATATTCCAGTCCATATATCTCCAAACTACCAAGAAACCTCCTTCAACTGTGTCTTACAAAGGCTTACCTGCTATTTCCTATATATATTTCCTTTTATCTGACACAATCATGTTGATCTTCATCTCATATGACCAAATGGCCCTAGTCTAGTCCTCCACAGCTCAGTTTTAGTGCTTGAAAGGAAAGCTAGCCACTGTTTTCTATGCTTGGCAGACAAGAGAGGTGTCTTTTTGTTCATTGTATTATTTAATGAAATAGACTTGGAGGCTTGAGAAAAGCCTGAGAAGAGATGGAACAGAGAAGAGTAGAACTGACAAGATGGGTGACTCACACAGCATGTTCAGCCTTCACAGTAGAAATACTAGAGGCAAATCTCCTTCTATTAATAGGAGAAAGTTTAGAAAAACATTCTAGCTTGATGTTTTCCTTCTCCAGAAGGAGTTTGTTGATGAACATAGCCACAGTAGACTTTCCTCAACCAGTTTGAGAGGAAGTCTAAAGAATAAAGAGGCCAGATTCAGTGAGGAAGAAGATATTGGCTTTAATAGAGATAAAAATAGATTTCTTGATGATAATGGAGTAGCCAAACAGGAGATATACTCTTTATGTATCTGGAGTTTATGTAATTTAGATAAGTAACTAGGATCAAGGCATAGCATCCATCAGAAGCTGTCAAATTCTTGTGTTATTCACTGAATAATGGATGGTAGAATGATGCTCAAATAATTGTCCCAATGACATGCCATTTTAAAATGGCTATATCTCAGTGCCATGACAACCAAATTACATGATCTAAGCGGGGTTATGATGCCAAGAGCAAGTACTATCTTCCATCCTGCAGGTGTTTGGTCTTATTTGTCCTATATCTCTGGCAATTAACCCATTTGTCCAAAATGCCACAACATTGGGACAATTTTTTGAGCCACTGTATGTCAAGTCATGGCTAGATGAGCAGAGTCATGGGCTGCTAGAGCCTCTTCTCTGGCTTTGGCTAAAGAGGAGAGGCAGTCAGCAAGGGCTGGAAGGAAAGTTTTACCCAGGGCTGAGTAAGTGTAAGGTTCATAACCAAGGAGGAGAGAGAATGGTGATTTCCAGGTGGAGCTGTGTGGCACAGAGTTGTGGTGGAACTCTGTGGTTGTCAGGTAATTTATCATTCTAGGGGGTTGTTAGCACAGAAAATATGAAGATATGTCTCTAATTCTTGATTGGTCCTTTCAGTTTGACTGTTGGTTTTGGAGTGATATGCAGTGGAGAGGTGAAGATCATATTGGAGAAGTTGTGTGAGTTCTCAAGTGAAGGCAGAGGCAAACTGAGGACCTGTTATGAGAAATGCAATGGCACTCACTCCCGAGCAACAGGTCTGGTCCTTGATGAGTTTTTCTTCTCCTTTGTTCTATGATCATTCTACTGTTTACTCCACAGATAGTCATATTCCTTTTGGCCTCTATTCTCCTCCCATACCACCATCATTTTCCTTTGATAGAGAACCACCCTTGTTACTGTTCTGCTGATCATTGTCATGCAGACTCTTATTCTTTAGGACACTCTTCTCCTCAGGTGATTCTCTCACATCACCTTGTGTTCCCCCTCTTCCCATAACTGTCAAGATATAGTAACTGTATATGACTCTTCATTGGCCAATTCTTAGTCATATCCTTTTCTCTGATAGTATAACTACTTCTATTCTCTAGCTAGTTCTATGCAATCTACATGTAGTTTTCTGGCCTCCATGAGACTACAGATCACAGTTAGTGAGAACCTCTTGTGTCTTTGCACTACACATCAGAGTGTGTGCTTCACTAGTAAACTTTTGGCAGGTCTGGACTTTAGTCTGAACCTTTGATCTTGCTGGATAACTCCACGCAAGCATAACAGGACCTCTATTGGAGATGATGGAATTGTGAAGTCCAAAGCATTTAAAGATGTTGTTGAAAAATAATTTAGCAACTCCTGCAGCATCAATGGTTTTAAGACAAGGGAGTAGAACTACCCCCTTTGTAAGGCCATGGTCAACCATGACCATGATGGAGTCAAAGCCCTGTGACAATGGAAGATCCATGATGAGGTCAATAGAGATCTGTTTAAAGGGGAGAGGAGAGGTCAAGGCAATGGGAGTGAGTGGTGGAATGGTGGGAGGGGTGTTGACCTTTGATTGCTGACAGATGGCACAACCAGTGATGAAGTTCTTGACAAAGGTGGTGAGTCCTGACCACCAATAATCGCACTGCACTAAAACTTTTGTGTGAGACTGTCCAACATGGCCAGAAGTGGGAGAGGAATGGAGAGAGTGGAGGAGATCAGAATGAGCTTCTGGAGGAACATAGAGGTAATCCCTGAAATAGAGTTTTCCCTCATATAGTGACCAGTCAGAGAGGGAGGAGCAAGGGAAGAGGGGTGAGCCTTCCTTGAGAGTGTTGACTGCATGAAGAATGATGGGGTCAGATGGGGAGGAAGTAGAGATCTTGTCAGTGAGAGTGAGCTCAAAGGCTGCAATGATGGTGGATTCAGGAAGGGTGGGAATGATGTTGTCGAGGGAGGTGTCTACAGAGTCTCATTGTGAGAGGGCATCAGCAGGGCCCATCTGTGTACCAGGAGTGACTTTCCAGGTAATGTCGAAGTCTTGAAGAAGGAGGGACCAATGAGCCTGGCAATGAGAGAGTTTGTGAGGATCTTTAAGGTATGAGAGATTTTTGTGATTGGTGAGGATGGTGACAGAATGGGAAGTTCCAAGAAGGTAGTGGCACCACTCCTGAAGGGTGAGGATGACTGCTAAAAGTTCCCTATCATAAATATCATAGTTCTATTTGGCAGGATTGAAGGTTTTAGAGAAGTAAGCACAGGGATGAAGGTCACTGTTGACATCAGCTTGGAGGAGGACTGCTCCAGCTGCAAGGAGGGAGGTGTTGGTCATCAAGGAAAATGGTCTGGAGAGGTCTGGAAGTGAGAGAATGGGGGCAGAAGACAAAGATGATTTTAATGAAGTGAAGGCTTTGTCCTGAAATGGGGTCCGAAGCTAGGGTTCATCTTTCTTGGTGAGGAGCACAAGGAGAGCAACAATGTTAGAGAAATTTGGAATAAATTTCCTGTAGAAATTAGTGAAATCCAGAAAACTTCGGATGCCTTTAGCTGAGGTGGGAGGTTTCCAGTCTCTAATAGCTGTGAATTTGACTGGATCCATCTCGACGAGCCTTTGGCCAATAATCATGCCAAGGTACTCTATCTTTGGGGTATCAAAGATACATTTGGAGATTTTAAGGGACAAACCCATGGTTGTTACAGTTTTTCCTTTTCTCCTCTTGATAAGTCCTCCCACTCTTGATCCCAACCACAATAACTACCAACAGTTCCCTAGGATCCCTTTAGTATTGGTCAAACCACGAAAGCATCAATGGTGATTCCCTTGATATTTGTCTTATCCCTTTCCCATTGTCACCTCTTCCCATTGTCACACCTTCACCATCTCACTATGATGGTAACCATGCATAGCCTCACAGCCACCATCTTTTGATTCCTTGATCCCATCTCCGGTGCTGCACATTGATGTATCAATCACCCTAGTTACCCATGACTCATTCTGACTCATCACGGCTGTACACATAGCCTACCCTTGGACTATATAATCGAACCCATCTTGTACCATAGTTCCTCAGCTAGTTCTACGCAATCTACATGTAGTTATCTGGCCTCCTCAAGACTGCTCATCACAGTTAGAGAGATCCTCCTGTGTGTCTTCACACTACACTTTGAGTGTGCGCTCGACTAGTTACTTTCTAAAGGTTCAGGACTTAGTGTTGAACCTTTGACCTTGCTGGATAGCTCCACACAAGCATAACAAAAGAACTAGCTCTCTTCTCATCCCTGCTTTTCAGCAGTAGGACTCTAGCCGACACAACTCCAATAACCAGCATCTTCCTGGGAAGACTAAAACCCTCCATATTCGCCGCTATCATCAGAACGGCTGTGATCAAAGCTATCTTTACTCCTCAAAGGATTAGGAAGATAATACAAAAGCATGTCTAGCTTTTGGGACTGGGAATCTTCCTCTAGGGATGAAGAACCACCCCACGACAACCCACACCCCCACCTGTTGAAGAAGACTGCAGACAACCCTGAACCAGAACTTCACCAAGGAATGGTGGAAGTTATCAAGTACCAGCTCCCTCTTCAGAACAAGAGGAGAGCCCACAGGAAGAAAGCAACGCTCCCTCGTCTTCAATGGAAGAGCTGGAGGTCCAGGAGTTTTGGCAAGTGCCCTTACCTCCTATGATGTTAGGAATATCTACCAGACCACCCCAACTACCAGGGACAATGGGAGCAGAATCCCCTCGACCCAGCAGTATCAGAACCATAACAAGACATGGTTCCCCACGAGTTGGCACTCCAGGAATAGGAGGAACACCGATAGTCAATACAACCCCAACCCACGGATCACCTAGGCCATCGTCAACACGATCTGCCATCAGAGAAATGCCCAGCTTGCCACCGCATTCTGGAAGGATTACCGGAACCCCTAACGCTCCATCTGTTGTAATTGGAATAATGCCATATCCACCACCTAGATGGCCATTACCCATACTTTCTGCCCCAGCGCCCATGCCAGTAACCAAGCCTGAGATAACAGTCCAGATCATCCCATCTGAAACAATCCAGCCCGAGCAACCTGCATGATCCACAACCTTCCCTACACAGGCTTTGATCTTATCAGCAGTTGAGATCCCTCAAATAGGACCACCATCTATCCCCAGCTTCTCAACCACTTTGGTACAACCATCATTACCACCACCATCTATTCCACTAGCCTTGCCCACTCCGACCCCCACCTTACCTACCCCAGTAGCCACAACAACATCTAATCCAAAGGAACCCCAGGAAATCCGAGCTGGAAACCCGGGTCCATTTAACAGGGTTATGACAGATGCTAAACGATGGTTTGGCGCCATGAAAGCATACCTCTCAATCAATCGGGAGGTCTATAATGAGTTAGCACAGGCAATTATTATCCTCAATAGCATGACAAGTGGGACGGTCGCAACCTTCACTGAAGGATGGTACCAAAACCTACAAGATGTGGTAACCAGCAGAAAACAGATGAGCCAACTTCTAAGGGAACTTGAAGAAGGATTGTTCAATGTATTTGCCCCAGGTGATTCTCAGGCAGATGTGAGATCACAACTTTACGCTTTGAGACAGGGAAGAAAGTCATTCTCCACCTTTTGAATTCAATTCGAACTTCTTGCCTCCACGGCAAACATGGGCCAACAACATGAAATCTTGATTGATCTACTCAGAGTAGCCATTGATACCTACTTGGTCAACATGATGACCACAGTAGATCCATCCCCTGATACATGGAACAAATGGATCGAGAAAGCCGCTCAATTCGACCAAATCCAAACCAGGACATGACAACTCTGGATGGAACCATTCAAACCCAAAGAAATGGACTGGATACCTGAAGAAGTCGAGGAACCAGATCCAGAAGTGATGGACATTGATGTCAACATCAATGTAATCCGACTATCCTCCCAACAATGGACAGAACATCAACGAAACAACCGTTGTTTCATATGTCATCAAAGGGGATGTCATACAAGAAACCATCCTAGGAAAAGACAACCTGGCCCCAGGCAAGTCTTAAATCACAATCCAACTAAATCGGATAAAGAAGCACTTCTAGGCGAATGAATGAGGGAACTCCTAGCAAGGAAAGGAGTAACCACTAAGGAGGCCATAAAAGTCTTAGAGACATACTTCGGAACCAACCCTCCTGAAGAAGAGAAAGTGGCCATTGTACCACTACCACCTAACTTGGATCGAGCAATTCGACTCCCTACCCTGCTACAAGAAGAAGGAACCAACAAAGACATCGAAGTCTCTTCATTGGTAGACAGCAGAGCAAGTAATTGTTTCATAAACTGAAACTTGGTGGAATGAATGGGGTGGAATACCACCAAATTAAGATCCCCCATTAAAGCCACAAATGCTGATGGAACCGAAAACAACAATGGACAGATACGAAGGAAAGTGACACTCTCCCTCTGCCTAGGAAATCTTCTCTTGGAAAAACAGGATTTCCTCATTATCAATTGTGGAAAAGCAGACATCATTCTAGGAATGACCTGGCTACAAATGGTAAACCCCGAAATCGATTGGGCCAAAGGAGAAATTCAATTACCCGAGATCATGGACCCGCTCTCCAGACAACGGAATTCTGACAAACAAGACCATCTATTATGATATCTGAAAACTGACCCTGATGAGCACATCAAGACAGAATGGATCCGAAAGATCACTAGATCCATGGAGATTGCTCAGGAACAACAGAAAACCAAACAAAAAACGGTTTTACCCCCTGAATTTGAAGAATTCAGGAAGGTCTTCGAAGAACCTCCACTCGGGAAGCTCCCTCCATCTCGAAAATATGATCATCACATTGACTTAGCCAATACATTTGTCCCCAGAGTAGCAAAAGTGTACCCGCTTAACCCCAAAGAGCTGGAAGCATGTAAGGTGTTTGTTGATGAAAATCTCAAGAAAGGAACGATAGTCCCATCCCAATCTCCTCAAGCCTCCCCTTTCTTCTTCGTACCCAAGAAAGATGGTGGACTGCGACCTTGTCAAGATTATTGATATCTCAATCAACATATGATCAAAAATGCCTATCCTCTACCTTGTATCTCGGAACTAGTAGATCAACTCAAAGATGCTACAATCTTCACCAAGATGGATATCCAATGGGGATACAACAACATACTAATTGCCCCAGAAGACCGATGGAAGGCTGCCTTCATCACCCTGGTAGGGCTCTTTGAACCAACAGTCATGTTCTTTGGACAGAGCAATTCACCAGCTATGTTCCAAGTGCTGATGAATCATGTATTTGCTGATATGATTGCCAAAGGATGGCTAATCATATACATGGACGATCTTATTATCGCCTCCAACGACCCTGCCAAGCACATGGAATGAACTCACCAAGTTCTCCAGCGAATGATGGAAAATGACCTATTCCTCAAGCTGAGTAAATGCTCGTTTAATGTCACAGAAGTTGACTATCTTGGAATGATAGTTCAACCAGGAGAAATCACCCTAGACCCCGGAAAACTCAAAGCAATTGAAGACTGGAAAAGCCCCACTTCGGTTAAGCAAATCCAATCGTTTATTGGATTCTGTAACTTCTACAGGAAGTTCATCCCAGATTTCTCAGGAATTTGTTGACCCCTACACGAACTAACCAAGAAAGGAATAACCTGGAACTGGACCGATGATTGTGAGAAAGCTTTTCAGACACTCCAGAAAGCTTTCCTCTCGAAACCAGTATTAAAAATGCCCGACTCCACTAAGCTGTTTATGGTCATGACTGATGCCTCCCTCACCGCTTGTGGAGCGGTCCTTATGCAAACTGATGGAAACGGAGATCTCCATCCCTGCACCTACTTCTCCCAAACCTTCTCCCCAGAAGAACAAAACTACGACATCTACAATCGGGAGTTACTCGCAGTAATATGTGCCCTAGAAGAATGGAGACATTATTTGTCAGGAACAGAACATCAGGTGACTGTCCAAACTGATCATAAGAACTTGGCATACTTTAAGCAACCGCATAAACTCTCTAGATGCCAAGCCAGATAGATGCTATTCCTCCAAGATTTCGACATTCAATATCATAACCTCCCCAGATCACAAATGGGGCCAGCCGATGTCCTCTCCAGAAAAGACGATCTCGACACCACCACCGACAATCAAGATGTGGTGTTATTACCTGACAATCTTTTTGTCAATCTGATAGATCTTGATCTTCATGAAAAGATCATCCATTCTACCAAAGAAGACCCAGTAGCCATCAAAGCAATCTCCGCCTTACAGAAAGGGTCTTTTCTTTTCCCTTGGGCTTCCCCTGAAGATTGGAGATGGTTAGACGAGATGTTATACTACAAGGGACGTCTCTTTATTCCTGAACTGCAAAGGCATAAATTGGTCACCGAGATCCATGAATCAGATGCAGGGGGACATGGTGGATATTTTAGGACTCTTTCCCTCCTCCAACGGGATTATTGGTGGCCAGGACTTTCGACCTTTGTTCGCAAGTTTATCAAGGGTTGTGCAATCTGCCAGTTGCACAAGGTCAACACTCACCCAACTGCACCACTGGCTGTTCCCAATGCAATGGAGTCTACCTGCCCTTTCCAGAATATTTCTATGGATTTAATCACTGGCCTTCCAATATCTGCCAGGTTTGACTTTGTTCTGGTCGTGGTCGACCATGGGCTTACAAAGGGGGTAAATTTCCTCCCTTGTCACAAAACAATCAATGCCGCAGGAGTAGCAGCCCTCTTTTTCAAGCACATTTTCCCTAGATTCGGATTGCATGATCGATGCATCTCAGACAGAGGCCTTCAATTTGCTTCTGCCTTCACTCGAGAACTAGCACGATTGCTGAAATACGACCTCACCCTATCCACCGCCTATCACCCTCAAACTGATGGAGAAACTGAACACGTTAATCAGGAACTAGAAACTTATCTTCGGATATTTTGTGATGGAAATCCTGCTAAGTGGCATGACTTGCTTCCGATGGCTGAATTCGCTCATAACTCTGCCATACATTCAGTCACTAAACAAACCCCATTCTCACTCATGATGGGTTATGAACCCCAAGCTTACCCTGCAATCAGCAAAACCTTCCTTCCAGCACTCGAATCCTGACTCTCCATTCTGGATAAAGCAAGAGAAGAAGCCAAAGCCACTCATATTAATGCTCAGCAACGACTCAAAGAGCAGGGATGGAAGACATTTTCCCCATTTAAGGTTGGCAACAAAGTTTGGCTTGACGGGAAGAACCTCCGCATCCCCTATCCATCTTGAAAACTCACCCCAAAATGGGAGGGCCCCTTCAAAATCAAGAAAGTTATCTCTCCAGTAACCTATCAGCTATGTCTTCCCTCATCCTGGAAGATACATCCCATTTTTCATGCTTCTCTCCTTACTCAGTTTGTCGAGACCCCGGAACATGGGCCTAGCTTCCTTTGACCTCCACCTGACATGATCAAAGGAGAAGAGGAATATGAAGTAGAAGCCATCCTTGCACATTGAGGACATGCCAGACAAAAGAAATACTTAGTCAAATGGAAGGGATATTCCTCCACAGAAAACACTTGGGAGCCAGCCACTAATCTCTCTAATGCTCAAGAACTCCTGTCTGCTTATAGAAAGCGACACCCATCCACTTTCCTCAACAAAATTTCCCTATTGAAACCTCCTCTTCCCCAATGACGAAGAAACTATTAAGACAAAAGTCTTGGAGCTGGAATCTCCAATGTACAAAGGGGGTATTGTTACAGTTTTTCCTTTTCTCCTCTTGATAAGTCCTCCCACTCTTGATCCCAACCACAATGACTACCAACAGTTCCCTAGGATCCCTTTAATATTGGTCAAACCACAAAAGCATCAATGGTGATTCCCTTGATATTTGTCTTATCCCTTTCCCATTGTCACCTCTTCCCATTGTCACACCTTCACCATCTCACTATGATGGTAACCATGCATAGCCTCACAGCCACCATCTTTTGATTCCTTGATCCCATCTCTGGTGCTGCACATTGATGTATCAATCACCTTAGTTACCCATGACTCATTCTGACTCATCACGGCTGTATGTATAGCCTACCCTTGGACTATATAGTCAAACCCATCTTGTACCATAGTTCCTCAGCTAGTTCTATGCAATCTACGTGTAGTTATCTGGCCTCCTCGAGACTGCTTGTCGCAGTTAGAGAGATCCTCCTGTGTGTCTTCACACTACACTTTGAGTGTGCACTCGACTAGTTACTTTCTAAAGGTTCAGGACTTAGTGTCGAACCTTTGACCTTGCTGGATAGCTCCATGCAAGCGTAACAATGGTCACAAAGCTGTTGGAATACACAAAGGGTGCAATAATGATGAAGGTTGAGATCATCCTTGGTATGGATGCCAATGTTGTCCATGTAAATTTTCAACCAACCTTCTATGAGAATGTTAGTGAAGATGTGATTCATGAAACTCTGAAAAGTGGGAGGGGCATTGTTGAAACCAAAGAACATAATGGTGGGTTCAAAGAGGCCAAGGGGGGTGATGAAGGCAGCCTTCCATTGATCTTCCTCATGAAGGTGAATGTTGTTATACCCCCAGCAAATGTCAAGTTTGGTGAAGATTGTGGATTCTTTCATGTCATCAATAAGGTCAGAAATGAAGGGAAGAGGGTAAGCATTTCAAATAGTAAATTCATTTAGGTATTGATAATCTTGACAGGGGCAGAGAGTTCCATCTTTCTTTGGGACAAAGAAAAGGGTAAGGCTTGAGGTGATTTTGAAGGAACAATGCAACCCATTTTGAGGTTTTCTTCAATAAAAGCCTTGCAGGCTTCTTTCTCCATGGGATTGAGGGGATATACCTTTGCTATTTTAGGGACAAAATATGGTTTCAGTTCAATGACATGGTCATAGGGATGATGGGGAGGGAGAGTGCTGAACATCTTCTTAGAGAAGACATTTGCATATTTCTTACACCAATTTGAAACTTCTTGTTCCTTGGGGGCTTCTTGCTGAGCAAGTTGCATAAAGAGGGTAAGTTTGTTGATGGAGTGGGGGGGTGAGGAGTGGAGAGTAATGGTCTTGTTGACCAAGTCAATGTCCAGGTTTTGTTTCCTCAACCATGATGTTCCCAGAATGACCTTTTTTTCTCCTAGAGAGGTGACCATGAACTTGATATTTTCTGAGAATAAGGGGAAGATTACACTGGCTGAGATGGTGAATTTAATAATTCCTCTGTGGTTGGGGGTGCCATCCACATTGGAAGCAGTGAGGAGTTGAGACATTCAGTGAATACCAGAGTGAAGGTGGGGGATGAGGCTAGCATCAATAAAGTTACCAGTAGCTCCACTGTCAACAAGGGCAGTGGTGTCAACAATTTGGGACTGGGATTGTAGGTGAATGGGGAGACAAATAGTTCTTTCATTGTGGTTGCCTACTAGTACATGAGGGAAAGAGGATGTTGAAGCAACTTTCCCATTTAAAAACCTGAGTCAAACAAATCTACTTTCATTTCTTCAGGTTCAAAACACAGCTTGAGCATTTGGAGAATTTCCCCCTCCTCTCTCCCAGTAGAGTGAAGCTGGGATATGTACAAGTCAAGGGCAGAAGGTGTTATGCTGAATGCACTCTTGTGTCATTCAAGCAACCTGCAGAGGGGCAGACTCTCACAAAGAGGTTGCAGCATCCCTACTGCCTAGGAGAACAAGGAGGGAGATGAGATCCAAGAGGATTGAGGACTTTAGACTCAGAAAGACTGAGGACACAGAGGAGTGACCAGAGACTGCATTGTATTGCACAGAACAAGAGTAAAGAAAAGTACATGTGAGGTAAAGGTATATATAGGCAAAGATGAGTCAGCATCAAAGCCTATAGAACATGGGAGAATGATGAAGTAAGCTACTACTATCAAAGTGCAGCCAGGAACTAAAACAAGTCACAATCAAGGGTAACCATCAGATAAGATCTGAATGTCAAGAGAGAATTGACCAATAAGAAAAAGAGCATGAACATAAGGGTAGATGAAGAGAAGAGGAGCAGCCTGTCAGATGGTAAGGATAGAAACTAGGTAGATATGTGGATGAAAGGAAAAGATCATAACATTACCCCCATTGTACAATTGAACTCCAGGTTCAATCCATAGAAGATGGCATTCCTCCAAAAAGGCTGGTAGCCTGAGCAGGAGTGAGATGCTTGAATGGACAGTTGTTGAGGATGTGTCCAGATTGACCACAACCAGAGCAGATTTGAGTAGGACAGGCTCAAGCACCATGTCTCCAGTGTAGACATACATTGCATTGGCTGGTGAGGCACTCTCTCCAATGATGGCCCAGAGCATGGTTGTGGCAGTTAGAGCAGGTGTATCCAGGGCAATTTTCAATGTAATGGCCCAGTTCATGACAATGAAAGCACCTGGTGGCAGGTGTCGTGGGGGTGGGCCAAAAGGGCCAGGGTAAGACTTGAGTTGGAGAGGAGAGAACAGTAGTGCCATTGGGAAGGTTAATGATGTAGGAATGGGAGGGGGGAATAGTGATGACTTCATCAACCTCCTCAGAAGAGGTGGAAGGGGGTGTGGATTGGGATTCCACAAGAGTAGGTTCTGAAGAGGTGATGTCTGGGGTATTAGGAGTGACAGTGGTTGGAGAAATCAGGACAGGAAGAGCTAAGGAGGGGGAGCCACTAGGGGAGGATGCCTGGGAGTGTTGTACTAAATGGTGGGTAGATACAACATGAGAGACATATTCATCTCAATCAACAATGGGCAAACTTGTGAAGATGGTACTAAAGAAAGGGTAAACTAGATCAACCAGTAATTGGGAGACAAAAACGTGGAAGCCATGTAAGTGAAGAATAGAAAGGACTTGCTTGGGGATATGATTGATGGCCAGTCTCAAGGGGAGGCCATAACCAGTGGGGCAATCAAGGAGTGTGGCATGAAAGTGAAGGGTCTGAGTGCGGGTACAATCATGGAAGAGGTATACTAATTCCTGGGAAATGTTGTCCTTGAGATAAAGAGGAAGACCTTCAAGAGCAAGGACAATGGAGGGTTCGGATAAGAGGGCAGCATAAAGTGAGTGGGCAGCAGGATGAGGGAGATGGATGGCTTGGACTGGTATGTTTCAGAGGGTGGCACAGTGAACAGAGGCAGAGGAAATTGAGGATGAAGATGAGGAGCAGGGGGTGGTGGGAATGGACATTGTGAGGATAGCTAAGTGTAAATCCAATAGATGGAGAAGAAAAGGGCTAGAAGGGCAATGAAGACAAGGGTGGAGAGGAAGGGAATAAAAGGGCAGAGGACTAGGTACATTGAGGTCTATCATAAGTGATGGTCTTTTTTATATTTAGATAAAATGAGGGGAGTATGATGGAGATTACTCTGGTTCCCAAGTGTTTTCTGATGAGCTGTAACCTTTCCATGTAGTTAGGTACTTGTAATGGCCAGGGGAACCCCAGTGTATGAGAA
Source organism: Boletellus aff. lepidospora (assembly GCA_038094175.1). Lineage (NCBI taxonomy): Eukaryota > Fungi > Basidiomycota > Agaricomycetes > Boletales > Boletaceae > Boletellus > Boletellus aff. lepidospora. The sequence continues at coordinate 14,321 of JBBPTT010000379.1, forward strand.
GTGCCTCAACTTCATACTCCTCTTCATTAGTGATCAGTGTGGATGGTGGTCTGGAAAATGAAGGTCCATGCACATCTGTCCATTTAAAGGAGGATAGGAGTGATGTGTGGAAAACATCATGGATTTTCCATGTGGGAGGGAGGTGGAATTGGTAAGTATGTGATGATAGGACCTGAGAGATCTCAAAGGGTCCATGCTGTTTGGGTGGGAGTTTCCTGGATGGGTATGGGATGCAGAGATTAGTTGCTTCTAACCAAACCTTATCTCCTACTTTCCAAGGGATGAAGGAATGGGTGGTGTGCCAAGTCATGGCCAGGTGAGCAGAGTCATGGTCGCTAAGGCTTCTTCTCTGGCTTTGGCTAGAGAGGAGAGACAGTCAGTAAGGGCAGGGAGGAAAGTTTTACCCAAGGCTGGGTAGGCATGAGGTTTGTAACCAAGGAGGAGTGAGAACAGAGACTTCCTGGTGGAGCAGTGTGGAACAGAGTTATGATGGAACTCTGTGGTTGTCAGGTAATTAGTCCATTCCAGGAGATTATTAGCACAGAAAATACAAAGATATGTTTCTAGTTCTTGATTGGTTTGTTCAGTTTGACCATCAGTTTGGGGGTGATATGCAGTGGAGAGGTGAAGGTCATACTGGAGAAGTCTTGCAAGTTCTTGGGCAAAGGCAGAAGTGAATTGAGGTCCTCTATCAGAGATGATGGAGTCATAAAGTCCAAATCTTTTGAAAACATTGTCAAAAAATAATTTAGCAATGCCTGTAGCATCAATGGTTTTGAAGCAGGGGAGCAGAATCACCCCCTTTGTAAGCCCATGGTCAACCATGACCATGACAGAATAGAATCCAGAGGAAAGGAGGAGATCACTGATAAGGTCAACAGAAATTTGTTTAAATGGGAGAGGGGAAGTTGAAGCAATGGGATTGATTGGTGGGATGGTTGGATGGGTGTTAACCTTGGATTGTTGGCAGAGAGTGCAACCAGCAACAAAGTTCTTGACAAAGGTGGTGAGTCCTGGCCACCAGTAATCACACTCTACCAAGGCTTTGGTGCAAAATTGGCCAGCATGGCCTGAGGTGGGAGAGGAGTGAAGGGAATGGAGGAGATCAGAGTGAGCATCAAGAGGGACATAGAGGCAATCCTGAAAGTATAATTTTCCATTGTGCAAGGACCAGTCAGAGAGAGTGGAGCAAGGGAAGAGGGGAGAACTGTCCCTAAGAGCATTAACTGCTCAAAGGACAATGAGGAAGAGGCAGAAATTTCATTGGCAAGGGCAAGATCAAAGGTGGCAATGATAGTGGGTTCCAGGAGAATGGAGGCAATGTTGTCAAGGGAGGTGTCCACAGAGTCCCATCAAGAGAGGGCATTGGCTAGGCCCATCTGTGTTCCTAGGGTGACTTTCCAAATGATGTTGAAGCCTTGAAGGAGAAGGGACCAATGAGCTTGTCATTGAGAGAGTTTTTGAGGGTCTTTGAGATAAGAAAGGTTCTTGTGATCAGTGAGGATGGTGACAGAGTGGGGGGTTCCAAGGAGATAATGCCACCATTCCTGAAGTGCAAGGATAGCTGCCAGAAGTTCCCTGTCGTAAATATCATAGTTTTGTTCTGCAGGACTAAAAGTTCTAGAGAAGTAAGCACAGGGGTGAAGGTCACCATTGATGTCAGCTTGCAGGAGGACTGCTCCAGCTGTGAGGAGGGAGGCATCAGTCATTAAGGAGAACAGTTTGGAGGGGTCAGGAAGAGAAAAAACCAGGACAGAAGAGAAAGAGGACTTCAGTGAGACAAAGGCTTTGTCCTGTAGTGAGGTCCAAAGCCAGGGTTCATCTTTCTTGGTGAGGAGGACGAGGGAGGCAACAATATTGGAGAAATTCAGGATGAATTTCCTGTAGAAGTTAGTGAAACCTTGAAAACTATGAATTCCCTTGACCGAGGTGGGAGGTTTCCAGTCTGTGATGGTGGTGAGCTTGATTGGGTCCATTTCAACTAGTCCTTGACTGATGATCATGCCAAGGTATTCCATTTTTGGGGTGTTGAAGGAGCATTTGGTGATTTTGAGAGATAGACTATGGTTGCAAAGGTGTTGGAAGATGCAAAAGGTGCATTTGTGGTGAAGGTTGAGATCATCCTTGGTGTGGATGCCTATGTCGTCCATGTAGATTTTGAGCCATCCTTCTGCTAAAATGTCAGTGAAGATATGGTTCATAAAACTTTGAAAAGTGGGGGGAGTGTTGCTAAAGCCAAAAAACATGACTGTGGGTTTGAAGAGTCTGAGGGGGGTGATAAAGGCTGCTTTCCATTGATCTTCTTTGCAAAGGTGGATGTTGTTATATCCCCACCAAATGTCAAGTTTGGTGAAGATCATGGACTCCTTCATATCATCAATGAGATCATCAATGAGGGGAAGAGGTTGTTACAGTTTTTCCTTTCTTTCCTTGATAAGTCTCCCCCATTTCTCTACCCATTGACAACAACTACCAAGAATCCTTAGAATTCCCCCAATATTGACCAAGCCACGGTCATCTATGACCATTCCCTTGATATCCATCTTACCTCTGTCATACCACCTCTTCACATCATCACCTCTTCACATTGTCACATCTTCACCATCTCACTATGATGGTAACCATGCATAGCCCCACAACCACCATCTTTTGATCCCTTGATCCCATCTTTGATGCTACACATTGATGTATCACTCACGATAGTTACCCATAACTCATCCTAACTCATGAAGGCTGTCCGCACAGCTTACCTTTGTACTATATAGTTCGCCTCTGTTCGTACCATAGTTCCCTAGCTAGTTCTACACAATCTACATGTAGTTTTCTGGCCTCCATGAGACTGCTCGTCACAGTTAGTGAGATCCTCTCATGTCTTTGCACTACACCTCAGAGTGTGTGCTTGACTAGTGTCTTTGTTTGAGTTCGGGTTTATCACCTGAACTCTTGACTTGCTGGATAACTCCACACAAGCATAACAGAGGGTAAGCATTTTGAATAGTGAATTCATTGAGATACTGATAATCCTGACAGAGGCAGAGAGTTCCATCCTTTTTGAGGACAAAAAAGAAGGGCAAGGCTTGGGGGGATTTTGATGGGACAATTTGACCAGTCTTGAGGTTTTCTTCAACAAAAGCCTTACAGGCTTCTTTCTTGATAGGGTTGAGAGGGTATACCTTAGCTATTTTGGGAACAAAAGATGGTTTGAGTTCAATAACATGGTCATAAGGATGATGAGGGGGGAGGATGCTGAACATCTTCTCAGAGAGGACGTCCAAATATTCCTTACACCAGTTTGGAACTTCTTGTTCCTTGGGGGCTTCTTGTTGGACAAGCTGGGTTGACAGAGTGAGTTTGTTCATGGTATGGGGGAGCAAGGGGTGAAGGGTGATAGTCTTGGTGATCCAGTCAATGTCTGGGTTTTGTTTCTTTAACCATGGCATTCCCAGGAGGACCCTTTTTTCTCCCAGCAAGGTGACCATGAATTTGATATCATCAGAGAACATGGGGAAGATTGCTTTGGCAGAGATGGTGAATTCAATGGTTCCTCTACAGTTTGGAGTGCCATTCACATTGGAAGCAGTGCAAGGTTGGGACATTCAACAAATGCCTGAGCAAAGATGAGGGATGAGGCTGACATTGATGAAGTTGCCAGTGGCTCCACTGTCCACAAGGGCAGTGGTGTCAATGATTTGAGACTGAGATTGTAGGTGAATGGGAAGACAGATAGTTCTTTCATTGTGAAGGCCTACTAGTACATGGGGGAAAGATGACATCAAAACAACTTTCCCATTTAAAAACCTGAATCAAGTGAATCTACTTCCATGTTTCCAGGTTCAAAGCAAAGTTTAAGCATCTGGAGGATTTCTCTTTCACCTTTTCCAGTAGAGTGAAGCCAGGATACATAGGACTCAAGAGCAGAGGGAGAAAGAGGGACAACTGGGGGAGGGGCAGCAGTCGGGGAGACTGAGGTGATGGTGGTAGTAGTGGCTGCAATTAGATCACAAGGGCAAGAGGGTCTAAAGGGGGTTGAGAAGGTGGTATATTTTCCTGCATTACACTGAGCAACAAAACCATCCCAATGTTGGTAACATTTGGATTGTTGCATGAATATCTAGAGAACTATTGATGCTAGACCTTCAAACATGAGTATCATTAGACAGCCCTGATCAAGGGCCTTCTGGGCATATACACATTGCTTATGTAATCCCTTTTGCATCAGTCAATATTTGCAAATTAATCAAGGGTACTCATTGGGACAGTTTTGTTGCTGACATCTGTCAATACCAAAATGAAATATTACAGTAGAATATTATATAAGCAATAGGTCATGCAATGTTCAAGAAGTTCAACATGGTGTAAACAAACCAAAACATCATCACTTCTTCCACATCCCTCACCATGAAATCCCTTTCCATTGACCAAACCAACCAAATTGTTGCTCTCTTGGAATTGGGCCATTCAACATGTCAAATCTCTGCTTCTACTGGTTTTGGTCACTCTACTATTCATAGGATATGCAATAAGCATTGTCCTCACCTTCTCAAGTCCTCTGGTGGTTGTCCATCCATCATCACTCCTATTGATATGTGTCATGCTATCTGTTATGATTTTTCCCTTGCTCCTCGTATCTACTTTGTTTCCATCCTTTCCCTACATTGCGCTGGCCCCCTTATCTTTTCCAAACACTTTGATCACTTCCTATTCATCTTTGGCCCCTTTTCCTGTATCATCTGAGTCATCTCAGATTACTTCCCTTAGTTACCTTTTGTACCTGGTACCTACTGTGCTTTGATAGTTGCAGCTTACTTCATCCTTCCACTTTGTTCCATAGGCTTTGATGCTGACTCATCTCAGCCTATATATACTGTTACTACCCATGTACTCTCTTCACTCTTGTTCTACGCAATTACACATAGTCTTTTGTCGCTCCTCAAGTCCTCAAGCATCCCTTGAGTCCTTCATCTCTCTCTTGTTCTCCTAGGTGGTTAGGATGCTGCAACCTCTTCATGAGAGTCCACCCTTCCACAGGTAGCTGGAATGACACTAGACGTGTGTTCTGCATAACACTATCCATCTTATTGGATCTGGAAAGGCTGAGAATGTAGTTCAGGTCACCAAAGTTCTTCAGGACATCTGTTACGAGAAATGCCACTTTAGCCAGACCGGCACAACGTGGTATGACCTTGATGAGTTTTTCTTCTCCATCTATCTATGCTTCCAGCCTAGTGACGTCTTCTGACAGTCATCTGTATTCGGATACATATCCAACCCCTATGCCACCCCAGTTTAGCCTCGACCTTGATGCGCCCATTCCTATCTCAGACATTTCTCTCCTAAGATGATTCTCTCGTATCATCTCGTGTTCCCCTTTTCCCCTGGATACCGCAGTCCCCTTGTAATGATGGATGACTCCCCACTGGCCGATTCTTAGTCATAGCAAGTAGCCTAGCGGTATATAAGGATCGATGACCTGTACTATTATTCCTTAGCTAGTTCTATGCAATCTATGTGTAGTTATCTGGCCTCCACGAGACTGCTTGTCACAGTTAGTGAGAACCTCTCATGTCTTCACACTACACCTCAGAGTGTGCACTCAGTTAGTTGCTTTCATTGGTTCAGACTTGACGTCAAACCTTTGACCTTGCTGGGTAACTCCATGCAAGTGTAACAAAAGAACTAGCTCCATCTTCGTCCCTGCTTTTCAGCAGAAGGACTCTAGTCAACAACCACAAAGTCATCTTCAGGAAGAAGATTGGACCTACTAGAACTTGTGTTCATTCTAGCCACCACTACCATCTTAAGGTTGGTAGACATTATCATCGCCACTGTCGCCCTGTATGCCAGACTATTCCGCCGACCCCCACTCTCTTAAAAGAAGACCACCCCCTGCTGGAAGAAGCAGAGGGAGCGAAATTAGATCACCATGTCTTGACCCAGAATAAGACCACTGGAGGACTCCAATTACGAGGAAGACCACTATACTACCAACTCCCCAGCCCCACAACCAGAAAGAAGAAGAATCCCCGGGAGTTCCCACATTCCCCCTAATCCCTTCCCACCACCAAGAAGACTCCGCCAACTATCTCAAGCATCCCCTGCGCCCCCAGTAATCTCCGTCACCCCGGAACCAACGGAACATACCGGATTCTCTACCCCAAGAGAACCTTCCCCTATTGAGTTATCTCCTCCAATCACCGTTGTCATGACCCACCAACCAGCCACACCAGCACCCACTGTACCGGCCATGACTACAGCAGTAGTGCTACCCACTCCAAAAAAATTGGAAATCAGAGCAGGATGTCCAGAATCCTTTAGCAGAAAGGCAGAGAATGTGAAAAGATGGTTTCGGGTGATGAAAGCATACTTCATGCTCAATCATGAAGTCTATGACGAATTGGCACAGATCGTTATCCTCCTCAATAACATGAAGACTGGGATGGCGGCAACGTTCGCAGAAGCATGGTATCAGAAATTGGATGATGCGGCGCAAGGAAAGATCAACGTCACCTTTAACGAACTAGAGAAAGATTTCTTCACAACCTTCTCCCCAGGTGATGCCCAAGCCGATGCGCGATCCAAGCTTTACGCTTTGAAACAGGGCAGGGGGACGTTCCCCAACTTCAGAGCTCAATTTGAGTTACTAGTAGCCAACGTGGGTATGGGACATCAAGACACGATCTTAATAGATCTACTCAGGGTAGCCGTAAACAGGGATATAGTAAACCTGATGACGGCAGTCGACCCAGCCCCAGAGAAATGGGTAAAATGGATGGAGAAAGCTGCCCAATTTGACCAAATCAGGACTAGAACCCTACTCCTTAGGGCTGGCCAAGGACAACCAAATGCGTCGGGATCTTCCCACAGATCTCACAAAGACCCCTATGCAATGGATGTAGATGCCATTCGACTATCTCCAACAGAACGAGCAGAACATTTCCAGAACAACAAATGTTTCGTCTGTCACAAGGTCGGATGTTCAACCAGAAACCATAAGAAGGATGGAAGTCCCTTCAGAGGAAGGAGCTTTGGACAAACCAACAGGAGAGTACCATTTTCTAACAAACAAACACCTACTACTTGTATAGTACAAACTGAAAACCTGGTAGAAAAGTTCTTCACCAAGCATAACAAAGTCACTCCCGAAGAAGCAGCCAAAGTACTAAACCTATGCTTTGACGAAGAAGAAGAAGAAAGTATCCCAGTCAATAAAGAGGACTTGGGTTTTTGAAGGGGAAAGGTGTTTCAGCGTCAGCAATCCCCATTACCACTATTCCTGTACTTGTATCTCCAATTGCAGATTGAGCAATCCGAATCCCCGCTCTCCTACAAGAAGAAAAAACAGGAAAAACCGCTGAAATATCCGCACTAGTGGATAGTGGAGCAAGTAATTGCTTCATAAACAAGACCCTGGTGGAACGACTTGGACTAGAAACCAGAAAACTGAAGGTACCCATAAAAGCAACCAATGCCGATGGAACAGAGAATGAAAACGGATTAATACGAAGGAAAGTTACACTTTCACTGAATATGGAAGACCTACTTCTAGAAAGGCAGGATTTCCTCATTATCAACTGTGGGAAGGAAGAAGTAATTCTAGGGATGACCTGGCTACGACTGGTCAATCCGGAAATAGACTGGGCAAAAGGAGAAATCACTCTTCCTAAAGCAGTAAACCCTATTCACAATTCTTCCGACCAAATCAAACAAAGATATCTCCTACGATATCTGACACTAGACCCAGATACCCATATCCATCAAGAAGTAATCTGGAAAATAACCCATTCCACCGAGATCGCACAAGCAGAAATGGTCAATAAGAAGGAAACAATCCTCCCCCCGGAATTTGAAGAATTCCAACGCATGTTCGAAGAACCTCCGTTGGGCAAACTCCCTCCATCTAGGAAATACAATCATCATATCGATCTCAAGGACACCTTCATACCAAAAGTAGCCAAGATCTATCCACTGAATCCCAAGGAACTAGAAGCCTGCAAAATGTTCATTGAAGAAAACCTAAAGAAGGGGACTATTGTGCCATCACAATCACCCCAGGCTTCGCCTTTCTTTTTCGTACCAAAAAAAGACGGTGGTCTTCGTCCCTGTCAAGATTATTGGTATCTAAATGAGCATACCATCAAAAATGCCTACCCCCTACCTCGCATCTCTGAGCTCGTAGACCAACTGAAGGACGCCACCATCTTTACTAAGATGGATATCTGATGGGGATACAATAATGTACTGATCCACCCCCCCGATCGATGGAAGGCCGCCTTCATCACACCCATCGGATTGTTCGAACCAACAGTTATGTTCTTTGGACAAAGCAATTCCCCAGCTACGTTCCAAGCCCTTATGAATCATGTATTTGCTGACATGATCGCCGAAGGATGGTTAATCATATACATGGATGATCTGATCATCGCTTCCAAACAACCTGGGGAACACACTGAAAGAACCCGTAGGGTCCTTCAACGAATGATGGACAACGACTTATTCCTGAAACTAAGCAAATGCTCCTTCAATGTCACCGAAGTCGATTACCTTGGAATGATAGTTCGACCAGGAGAAATCACTCTTGATCCGGGAAAACTCAAAGCTATCAAAGATTGGAACAGCCCTACCTCAGTAAAACAAATCCACTCGTTCATTGGATTTTGCAACTTCTATAGAAAGTTCATCCCCGACTTCTCCGGGATCAGCTGGCCTCTTCATGACCTCACCAAGAAAGGGGTCGACTGGAATTGGTCTCCAGAATGCGAAAACGCCTTCAGAACGTTGCAAAGAAGATTCATGTCTAGACCAGTCCTTAAAATGCCCGACTCCACCAAACCCTTCACAGTCATGACTGATGCTTCACTCACAGCATCAGGAGCAGTTCTTATGCAAACTGACGGGAATGGAGACCTTCATCCTTGTGCATACTTCTCCCGAACCTTTTCTCCCGAAGAACGAAACTACGACATCTATGATCAAGAATTACTAGCCATCATACGGGCACTGGAGGAATGGAGGCATTATCTGTCAGGAACAGAACATCAGGTGACAATCCAAACTGATCATAAAAACCTGGCATACTTTAAGCAACCCCATAAGCTGTCCCGACGACAAGCAAGATGGATGTTATTCCTCCAAGACTTCGATATCCGCTACCACAATCTCCCAGGAAATAAAATGGCCCCTGCTGATGCCCTATCATGGAAGGCAGAGGTGGATACCACTGCCGATAATCAGGACGTAATTCTTATTCCGGACGACCACTTCATCAACCTTATCGATGTTGCGATTCGAGAAAAAGTGATTCTCTCTACCAAAGATGATCCTTTGGCAAAGAATGCCATCACGGCGGCCCAGATGGGTTCTTCACTTTTTCCTAGAGCCACTGCCAATGACTGGAAGTGGGAAGATGGAATGTTATACTTTAAAGAGCGTCTCTTTATCCCTGAATCTCAACGACAGGCATTAGTCACTAAACTACACAAATCCCCTGCCAGAGGACATGGCGGATATTTCAGAACCCTATCCCTGCTCCAACGAGATTATTGGTGGCCAGGGCTCTCCACATTTGTACAGAGATTCGTTCTTGGATGTGCTGTATGTCAGGCAAACAAGGTCAATACCCACCCTACGACACCACCACCCATTCCCAACCCCATGGAGGCCAACCGACCGTTCCAGAATATTTCTATGGATTTAATAACCGATCTACCGATCTCTGCCAGTTTTGATTCTGTACTGGTCGTGGTCGACCATGGCCTTACAAAGGGGGTAATTTTCCTCCCTTGCAATAAAACCATCGATGCAGCAGGAATAGCCAAACTATTTTTCAGAAATATCTTCCCCAGATTTGGACTCCACGACCGAGTCATATCGGATAGAGGACCCCAATTTGCATCTGCATTTGCCAGGGAACTCGCTCAACTCCTACAATACGATCTGGCCTTATCAACAGCCTATCACCCCCAAACTGATGGAGAAACTGAACGAGTCAACCAAGAACTGGAAACCTACCTTAGGATCTTTTGTGACGGAAATCCTGCTAAGTGGCATGACCTTCTCCCGATGGCTGAATTCGCTCACAATTCTGCTACTCATTCGGTTACCAAACAAACCCCCTTTGCACTCATGATGGGATACGAACCTAGAGCCTATCCTGCTATTGGAAAAACATTCCTTCCTGCCCTCGAATCAAGAATGACCATCCTTGACAACACCAGAAAGGAAGCCAAGGCCGCCCATATCACCACCCAACTATGACAGAAAGAGAAGGGTAGATCTCAATACAAACCTTTCAAAGTTGGGGATAAGGTTTGGCTAGAAGGGAAGAACCTTCGCATTCCCTATCTGTCCCGGAAACTTGCCCCTAAGCAAGAAGGCCCCTTTGAGATTGAAAAAGTCATTTCCCCTGTCGCATACCAACTTCGACTCCCCTCCTCTTGGAAAATCCATCCAGTGTTTCATGCTTCTCTCCTTACTCCCTATGTGGAAACACCAGAACACGGCCTAAACTTCCTCTGTCCTCCTCCACAAACTATAGATGGAGAGGAAGAATACGAAGTGGAACAGATCTTAGCCCATCGCGGAACCTTCGGACGAAGATGGTATTTGGTTAAATGGAAAGGATATTCGTCGGCCGAAAATACCTGGGAACCGACCATTAATCTATCCAATGCTAGAAATATACTGTGGGATTATCAAGCCAGGCACCCGGCCACCTTTCTGCAGTAAGAAACCGATTTCTCCCGAACAAAGAACCCTGATTCCACAGTTCCAATTTGATACAATACACTGGTCCGTGCACTGCCAGCACTTTCTATAAAGAGCCGCCTCTCACCTCAAACCCCCTCAACATTACCACTACTACCATCACCACCGCCCCCATCACCTACTTCATCATGCAATTCTCTATTGACTTCTATGAAGTCCTCCTCGTCCTCGCCACCCTCCTACTATTTTACATAGCCCACCTGCTCCATGACCTCGCAGAGAAGTCAAGGTTCTGGGCAGTAGAAGTACGTGTCTGGGATAAGGCCCTTCTATACCTATCATGGGGTGACGGGTCCATAGAAGCAGGGCAAGAACGATAGTGGGTGGGGACCCCCACACTGGGGCCCAGGGTCGAAATAAGGCGCTGACGCACCCGTCTTAGCCGACAACAATGGGTGGTAGTGCCACAGGACAGGAACTGGAGAGAGGTGACGGGACCTGAAGTGGAGCATCTGGTGGACTCGCCGATGCTGAATAGGAGATGGGTGGACCCCCAATAATGAATAAAAAGCGATCATTTGTAACCCTCTCACCAGTCCGATCACCATGACCCACCCCTACACGCCTACCACCTCCATTCCTGACCTGATGGAGGGATATCGCTTATCACATACTGAGGAGAACGCTCTTGGGGAAATCTATCGATTCCATCGTCTCCCCAAGCTGCAACTCTGGCAAGCACTGGAAAAGATCTTACAGGATGTACATCTCGTCCTAATGATCAACCATATGCCTGAGTTTGAAGCAAATGAGTTCCTCCCCCTCACCCTTAACTTGTACCACCGTTACCACGCTTTTGCCCTTCATACAGAACATCTCCCCAGTGACTCTATGTTGGCCGCCCCCTATGCTTTATCTAGAATGGCTCTATCCTGGATGAAAGACTACATCCTGGAGCTGCTTGTCTGGCACGGAATCATAACCCTCCTCGCCTCTCTTCCCACCTTGCCCATGTATGAGTTCATGTGGCCAATTCTACAATCCCTCGATCCCACGGAAACTCAGGACTTTCTTACGGTCGGGTTTCTATCTGACCCCCTCGCTCTTCAGACAGACCTGCGCCAGTATATCCGTGTACCCCCACCAAGCAGTCCCACTACCCAACTGGTTGCCCGCTCCCCTCTGAGCGCTTCCAGTGAGACATCTTCGCACCTGGCGGAAGGTGAATTTTCATCGCCCCTGGAGAGAACCGACACCCCATTCCCCAGAGAGAACGAACAACCCATCCCCGTTCTTCCTCCCCGAACTCGATCTAGAGCCCGACGAGCAGCTGCTCATCGACGATTTGACGATCAATTCCTACAGCCCCTCATCACTTCCCTCATCGACTTCGTCACTAGATCAACTCCTCGATCATCTCACTCCCCCATCTGCTACACTTGCAGGAATAGCGGACACTATCGCCCTGATTGCCCGGAATACACCTGCTCATTGTGTAGGGTATCGGTGCCCGGTCACTCCCAGTACAACTGCCCTAGACATCATTGCAGAATCTGTCATAGTGTGGTGCACGCTATGGAGAATTGCCCACAGAACAGGGATCCCACTCCCCCCAGCTCCAATGGAGGTGAGGCCGAACAGTAGATGGATAATTCCATGGTACTTGGGAATGTCGGAAGCAGGGCCTCCGATCTATGCCGGGGGTATTGTTACGAGAAATGCCACTTTAGCCAGACCGGCACAACGTGGTATGACCTTGATGAGTTTTTCTTCTCCATCTATCTATGCTTCCAGCCTAGTGACGTCTTC
>JBBPTT010000380.1:0-26787 GCA_038094175.1 Boletellus aff. lepidospora
GCGACCTAGGGAAGCGCGACCGCCACGTCCGGGCCAGATCCACCAAGAAACAAAAGCTCGACCAGCCATACCGAAGGCTGGAGCGCAACGTGCAGGTATGTCTGTCGGGCACCCAGCCATGTGTGAAACCCTCCGCCGGGGCTGGCGTAGCTGGATCTGCCGCAGCGCCAGCGCACTGGGCTCCGAACGAAAACGGGGAACACACGTGGTGATGAAGGACGCCAACCTCGCACGCAAAGGAACCGCCCCCAAACCCTGGTTGGCTTCACCCCCAAGTGTCAGCAGCCACCGAGCAGCCACGAGCTGGACGGCACGCATGCATGCACGCGCGCGGGCCGCGTGAACTCATTTCCTCTCCCCGGCCCATGGCGCGAGCACATCCTGGATAGCGGTCCGAGCAGCGATGAGCGATCGAAGGGTGATCATAGGACCACGATGGCAGTTCATGCCAAACGCACACGTGACTGCACGAGGTAACTCGCCGGGGTCGTGCATCTTGGAACTGCGGGCCACCTTACCGACTTCGGGTGCGGTACACGCGTGAGGCTGGTGTAACAGACCACGAACCTTTTTCAAGCGCGCGCACCTGAGAGGAAGGGGATGGCAGTCGCAGTGCCTGGAGGATTCGCCCAGCCCTCAACACGCCTTGCCATTTATGGACACAGAGTCACAGGGTCACAGCATGCCAATCAGCTTTGTCATCATCCACTTCAGGAACCCTTCAGATGCACATGTGAAGCGTCACCAGTGGAATTCGATGGTTTTACAGGATTGACTGTACCGCCGACATTTCATTACTGGTCGCGTTATCCGAAGCCATCGCATCCCAGCCTCCCACGGTTCTCTAGTTGGCGATGTACGACACGTTCCCAGACATATCTGGAATGCTCAGCGCGAACAACATTCGATGTCTGGTGGATCCATGTGCAAAGTGGGTTTTCTGCGGCGGGAATGGGTGCCAACGTGAGTTGGTCCACCTCGTGTGCCCCTGGTCACTTATCCGTCTGTTCGGAAGCACTGGCGCAGACGAGGAACAGCCAGGATCAATGTCCCTCCGCACCGCGTGCCCTGATGCCAACATCTAGGCTATCCCTACAAGGTGGATGTATTGGCGCTTGCACTCCGCAGAGTGTGCATTCCTGCCGCGCCGGCATACCCCAGTCGGACGGAGGTGGGTACTTTCAAGCGCCCATCTAGTGTTGAAACAGACGGCGCACGTGAGCTAGGTGTGCGGTTGGAAGTTCCATAACCGGTCCGTACCATCCTCTGCTCCCCTGGAGCCGATGGCCGTCTGCCCCCTTCCTCGTCGTCAGTGGTGGCAGGTCCGGGCCAGAGTCACGCACTGGCATCCTGGACAAAAAGTCGAACCGTTCAATGGCTCACTTGGCTGTGATCTGACGAACAAACGCGCGCCGTGAACGAAGAATCGGTCCCATGGACTACAGCAATAATTTCCGCGCACATGCACTCAAAAAGAAAATATGATGCCAGCTGCGGTTGCCAGCCCTGGTTACCAGTCTCTTGGCACGAGTTGCCATTTCAATCCGTGGACGGTGCAGACTATCGATTTTTATCTGGCTTGCCTGCTGTATAGGCAAAAAGATACGATCAGGCCTTCTATCATGCACGACCGACATAAAGAGGGCCCAATGCATGTTGCATCAAAAACGCAGACGTCGGCGCCATCTACCTCTTTCCTCCAAGATCATCCAAAGACAGTCCGCAAAAACACATGGGCTCACAGACCAAGCGTTTGCAGACACCGAGATCAGGTGTTTCCCCGTCGCACTGTTCCATGACGGGCATCCGCATCGACAAGTCCCCAGGTCGTCCGCCCAAAATGGGGAACACGTCATACCATCAGCTACCTGTCACCGTGCCCGTGCCATCTGACACGTATGGATACCGACCAGGGAAACACGACGGGGGTGATTCCACCGAGGAAAAAACGCTCGAGAACGGTGGTTCAAGTCATAAGCGCGTCGATGGACTTCGGTCGTTGTTCCTGGTTAGTAAAATGTACTTATTGCCGAGACGCAGCGCACAGGTATGTCCATGCCCATATTCGATTTTGTTCGCACGTGGCTCACAAAGAACGAAAAGTACACGAGTGGCAAGAGTGTGAAGTTTTGAGGGACTGGAATGCGCTGGCGCAAGCGTAAGTAACGGATAAACTGCACCTTCGTTTGCCGAGACTGATCAAGTCCCATCGACTTCCAGAGGTCATTCGATCATATCCGTTAAAGGGCAGACATAAAGCGGACCTCTGGCCGCGATAACCACTTGATGGCAGTACGCCCGTGGATGGGGGATAATAAAGTCCTGCGGGAGCCATATGAACGAGGCCGAGGCCATATACCTTACTTGGGGCGTTGATAATAGTGTACCTCTCCTTCTCAAGGCATGTAATTCTATCCGGAAACCGCGTCCTCTCCACGAGGCCGTTCGGCCGACCCTATGACGAAAGTGGCACGTGACAGTTCCGTCGACCCCACATCATCGGACCACGGAACAGCATCGGAATCCAGTTCAGCATGCGCGTTGATGTCGATCGTTAGACGACCGTACACCTGTATGCTGTGTCAGACCCGAGACCTGTGCAGCGTCCATCACGACTACATACGTGATCCCCGAGTCACTTCAACCACCACACCGACCTTGAGACAACCACGATGACCGCCAGAAGTCCGGAATGGATAGGTTTATTGAATGACAATGCGGATCACTCGTGGCAGGAAAGTGTGCATATCGGGAAACTGTCTGAATCTGAATCCTGAGACCAGGGGTGGGACCTGCGGCGGACAAGTGATGTGGGAGACAAGGTGAATATGTCGCGTGTGGAAACATTGGATTGGCGTGGCCCGAAGACGCTCCCAACGATGACATATAAGGCTGCGCATGAGTGGAGCTGGAAAAGACCCCTCGTGAACCTTTGGTCCAGTAAGGGTGGGAGTGGGAGCGGGTGCAGTATACACATCGTTGCAGTCGCGATGTTCTCAATCCATCCGCCAGCTCTCCGAGCTTCCGTGGCGGCCCGGACCTCGAGAAGACGGCGGAGTGTATGGGCGATATTTCACGACAGTTGATCGCGTGCACCTCATCTGAATAAATTGGGCGCCATCTTACGTTTTTTTTGGCGTCGAGGCAGCCGCGATGCAAGAGAGTTCCCGGGGCGTCAGATGGGTGGTGCTGTGTCAAAAGGCCGTGATGGAAGAACGAGGAAACACACCTTTTCACGTTCCCCGGAGGCCGCCGACGGCGGGCGACTTGGATGTGATGACACGATGGCCAGGTCAGAGAAGAGAAGAAGGACACGATCAAGGGATGAGGAGGCGTCGAGCAATGAGTTGCTGTGGGGTGAATGTCGATTGAAGTCGGGCGGTGAAAACGTGGGTGTGGTGCCCCAACTTAAACACAGGACGACTGTCGAAGACGATCCCGACGTCGACGGACGGTGCCAGTGGGGTTTCGCACGGACATGTGAGGGCGAATGCGGACTGCCAAAGGACTGGAGCACTGTCGAGGTTCGAAACTACTGTCCAGGGATTCAACGGCAGGGTCGAGATGGGCCGGATCTCCCCTTTTGCTTCGCAGTCAATCCCCACTTTTTTTTTTGAATTCATTTCCGTCCATTGGGGAGAGTAATCCTGTAGGACAATACTTCGCTAGGTAGAAAGGGCCCCCGGGCCCTTCCACTTCCCTGGCCTTGCGGATGCCCCCGTAGCAGGGCGTAAAGCCTCCACTAGTCCCACCGTTCCCGCCGGTGGTTTTGGGTGCACAGGCCCAAAATCACCAGCTACCATTATGATAATAAACGTAGTGGTAATTATTGCTGGCGTGAGGTAATAATAGGGGCTATTTACCGTATTTGTCACTGTGTGAATGATTTCTCATTGTCAGCATCTTGACGCAACCTTGCCGTTCGCCGACTCATTCGCTTCGCAGTATCCATGTCAGCGATGTCGTAGGCTCGCGCATTCCTTCTGCGCGCTTGCCTTGGCCGCCTTGAATACGCCAGGGACATGTTGCCACTTGAACACCCTTTTACTCTATCCAACCCCAATCTAAGAGAACATGAAGAAGGTATATCTTGGCTTCATCGTTGACCAATGGTCGAGAGTGCCTCCGGTCGAAACCGCTGATTCGACAGGCAGGGTCGTCGTCGTCGTTGGCGCGAACACAGGAATCGGCTTCGGGGCTGCGAAACACTTTGCGCGCATGCGTCCGGCCAAACTCGTCGTCACATGTCGCAGCGAGAGCAAGACAGCGGCTGCTATCTCTGGTGAGGTTTTTCGCACCACTTCCCTCTCTTCCGACTGACCTTTTCCAAGAAATCAAAGCGGCCACCGGTTTCAAGTCATGCGAACTGTGGACGGTCGACCTCGCCGACTTTTCCTTCGTGTTCCGTTTCGCGAGGCACTTCCAGCAGGAATGCGACTGCCTCGACATACTGGCCGTGAACGTGGGGTGTTCTACCGCATGGGTATGAGGGGACCGTCAACGGATGGGAACCAAGGTCCGTTTTCTGTTTGGGATCGGAACGCGCGCACGCTGATGAGGGGGCATAGTCTCCAAGTCAATTATCTTGGAACTGCCCTCTTATCCTTGTTGTTCATCCCTCGTCTTGTCCGCACCGGAAAGAAATCTGGTCGCACGTCCCGCTTGGTGATTGTCTCCAGCGGGGTCCATTACTGGGCGAAACTCCCCAAAGATGTTCAAGGCCAATCCGGTTGCACGGCTCAGCAGCCTAGCTCATAGAGATGCCAGGTGAGCCCCCTCAGATTCTTTTTGGAGGGAATTGTTTTTACTGACAAACATCATGGTCGATGAGGAGCCGTTGCACTCACGCGAAGCGTAAGTTTCCTTACCCCTTTTTATATGATCTCTCATGACGCGATAGTTTTAGACGTACTCTTTGTGCGACCGCTGCAGGACCCACTGCAGCCAATCACACCAGTAACTGTAAACACCGTTGGCCCGGGTTTCTACACCTCCCGCATTAGGAGCAACTTTCAAGGGATGATGAATATTATAAGTTTTACCATGGAAACTTTTTTAGCTGGATTTCAGAGCAAGGCGGCCGTCAGCTCGTGTATGCTGCCATTGGCAAGCGAGACGACGAGGATCATATGAAAGGGGCGTTTATTAGCTTGGCGTCGGTCGCGGAGCCGCCCGATTTCGTGATCAGCAAGGAGGGCAAGAAAATGCAGAATACTCTCTGGGTGAGTGCCTTGACGCCAAAACCTGGGGAGCATCGTTAAACGTGATTAACAGAAAGAAACGGTGGAGATGTTGACGAAAAGAGTGCCACGGCTCGAGTCGACCGTGCAAGACTACCTTTTTTGAATGGCGGACAGGATCGCATCTCGTCTGTTGCTGAGGTCCATCCCTACACCCGAGCTGGCACTGACTACAGGGTGTGGTTGGCGATTGTAAAACCTGTCCTCTAAGTAGTTTCTTCGCCTCAATGTTTGTTCGCTGTTACGTTTGTGTAGATCGACCAACGATTGGATTCCACTGGAAAAGAAAGAAGTGACACCCTTATCCTCGCTCACAATTTCTAATACGCTCAAGAACGGTGGAAGGGCCCCTGGTCGCTGGGCTTGACCACATTCTCTATTGCGATTGACCATGTTCGGCCACTAGCGATCACCGTCGTATTCAATCTCTCCACGAAGCAAGCATCCAGGGTGGGGTCTTCCTTTATCCTACTCGTCAGGTAGGCATACAGTAACCGCGGTTGGCTGTCTGTCCGATATAGCCACTGGGCATCCTCGCTCACCATCCCCAGTTGACATCACAGAGCATGGCGATTCCGTGACGTAAGGGTAGAAGCCACGTAACCCTACCTCCAAGAACAAGCCAAACGATGAGAGTGTACGCAAAAGAACCCACCGAAAAGCAGATGGTAGCACCGACGTGTGTGCATGAGAGAACCGTGGTGGCTGGAGATGGTCTGGAATGCGACTACCCATGGGCTTGTCATGGTGCTGACTCGATGAACGGCTCTTGCTTCCAGCCTGGGCCGTCCGTCCAGTCGACGCCCCTCCCTTCCAAAAATAGAGAAGAACGACAATATCGACGGGGAGGTGGAGAACGAACAACGACATTCAAGACAACGATTCTTCTTGGACGATCAGTCCCTGGCTCAAGAGCTCTGATTCTGTAAGGAGTCTAGAAGGTGCTGTTGTCGCCCAGAGGTGCGGCCAACGAGAGTGAGCTGGTAAGCTAGTACGGTAGGTATGCATTGTAGTGTAGGCTAGGGTATAATGCTTACCTCCAGTCGAGTCAGTGAGACTGGAGGAAAAAGGGAGCAGATGGACGCGCGCAAAGTGCGTGGTCAGAGCGTCCGAAAAAGGAATAATTACAATAAACTCGTACTATGTGCGGATTGTTCTCTGACAGATCTCACGACGATGAAAAGGAAAGAAAAAAAACCTCGTATATCACGTCTGTTGGGATGCGACTGGAACCCGCCCGTTTGCAGACATATGCTACCCAAGTGTCCCTTGTCGATCTTCGGTCGTCGAGAAAAGCTCGAAGTGGTCCTGAAAAGCCAGGAATCAGGATGGTAAGCGATCTCGCCGACGTGCGATGTGGGCGTCAGGGGGCTGAGCACGTCCGCGACCAAGGCCGACCGTGTTTGACCTCGAGAATACGACGTTGAACGTCACACACACGCAAAAAGAGTAAAAATAAGAGTCCATATATTTTCAGATCTAGGGCGCCAAGAGACAGAAGGCCAAGGTCCGCTATGATACTAGACAAGTGGCCAATAGCTAGTGTGTGTGGCGCAAGCAAGGTCTCATCCCCGCAACGAGCGTGACCATCTTCCAGACCCCTAAAAAAGGAACCAAGTGCAATGACACCAGATGTTTCCTCCCCGAGCTGCGTTGTTGGACTCTGTTCGTGAAAATATGGTTGCCCATGGAAAAAATCATGTCCTGGGGCACACCAAAGGAAAGACACACTATGCGTGTGATAGTCATAGAGCCCGGCTACATTTTTCAAGAAAAATAAACTCGGATGCGCAGCGTGAGATGGTTTCGTCGTGAGCCGGCAGCGATGGCCCACGTCTAACTTGAGAAGTCGATCTGGCAAGGGAATGGTCGAAAAAAGAGGAGGGGACCAAACAGATCGATGTACCTCAAGTGGTCAAGATTGCGTTGAGAAAAAGACTGCCTCCATATTTTACGAATATGAGACCATCGTCACGCGGGTAGGGGAGGGATCTGTACGCGTCGACGTGATGAGCGCGCGCACACGCGAAACCCGGGAAGACTGACCTGGGTGGATGCTGCCTTGTTCCGATTCCGGGGAGGTCGTCGTCTCCAAGGTCGACACATGCGCCGCATCTACGGCATCGTTCGAACATCTGGTGGATAATAAAGTACAAGGGTGCAGGGAGCAGTTAGCCGTGCGCGTTCTCGCGACGGGTTGGTTTACGCACCCCCACGGATACGCGGGGCCAGTGTCGCTTTGCGCGACTTCAGTGAGCATGGTTTTAGAAACGGGAAGTGCGCGGGAGGAGAGGAGCGAGTAGAAAGTTCTCCGAAGTGTGTTGGACAACGACAGAGAACGAGCCCTTTTTATCTCTTTCGCAACCTTGATGTAATGTCATGGAGGCGAGGGGAGGCTGTTCGTGCTTGAGATGCAGTGGGACGTGCGTAGCCTGACAGAACACGTCGGCATCGGCGGTTGGCAGGTCTCTTCATTGCCCCATCGCCTCAGTAACAGCATTGACCCGCTGACGAGCTGTTTTCCCGGCGTAGTTCTCAGCGCCTATACTGACACGGAGAGGAATTGGTAGCGACGCCGTCCACATAGCCTTGGATACTAAGACTAGATTCTGGAAAAAAATGACAAGAGACGACCTTTAGAACAATCACCTTGAAGTTCGAGAATGGGCTATTACAGCAAGCGAGCGCTGCTGGGGCGAGACTGCGAGATTTGTCGATCGCTCAATGGAGTACAGCCTGCAGGCACTCGCTATGACGTGACGGCGCAGAAGGTCGTTGGCTGTGTCGACGCCCCCACCGCGCCCCGCAGGAACTTCCACCGGAAAGCGCGTCACAAATCACTCAAACAACTTGTCTGCACGCCCGAAATTTCGTTCTCATCGAGATCCTGGATAGAGTTTCCAGGAAAAAAAGGTATCGCATTTCTTTTACGTTCCACTAAACCACCACGACATGAAACAGACCCAGGGATTCAACATCCCATTTTGTTATTTTCAGTGATCTCCAAAGTGACGGAATGAAGAGAAAGGAAAAGGGTGCTTGAAGTATGATACATTGGAGAATAGATCGAGAATTGATTCAATGTGTCGTCAGAGCCCAGAAAAGAAACGTATTCAAGCATCCGATTGTGTCTTCGGTCTCAAAGTAGGGTGGAGAACCTGTTCATGCAGGGCCTTCCCAGCCGGCACCTATCGGCGAATAAGTAAGCAGCGAATGCAAAGTTCGAAGACTTACCATCGGGTATACATGCTCATTTATCTCCACGACGCATTCCAGCAAAACGGGTTTCGATTCGTCCCACTCGAGGAACTCCTTCATTTTGGCAGGCAGTTCGTCTACGTTACTGCACCGGATTGCATGGACACCCATTGACTTGGCAAGGAGAACAAAGTCCGGATTTGTCATCCGCGTGTGCGAGTACCGAGCGTCGTAGAAGAGATCTTGTGTTCAGGTTTGAGTCATCATTCCCGTACTCATCCAAGACAGCGGACGTACCCTGCCATTGCAGCACCATTCCTTGGAATTCATTGTTCAAGACAAGAACCTTGACGCCGATACCATATTGGGAAGCGGTTGCTAGTTCCATTGCAGTCATGCTGAACGAAGCGTCGCCATCTATATCAACCACAGTTTTGTTTGGCGCAGCAACCTTGGCGCCGATGGCAGAAGGTAAACCAAAGCCCATTGTCTAAACACAAGAGCTCAGCATCCAAGAAAAAAATATAGCATGAAAGGAACACGTACGCCCAGGCCACCAGAGGTAACGATGGACCGCGGTGTTGTCCATCTATAATGCTGGGCTGCCCACATTTGATGTTGACCAACTCCCGTGGTGATGACCACGTCCTCCTTCCTGTGACGTGTCTGCTTGTCAAGCTCCTCAATCACTTCTTGGGGCTTCACACGGGCATCGGGGCCGGCAGTCTTTATGTAGGTGAAAGGGTACCTCTCTTTCCATTCCTTGATCTCAGCAAACCATTCACTGCGTGGCGTCGATCGGACCAGAGGGACAAGAAGAGCAAGATTCGACACGACGTCACCAAGGACGGGGATAGATGCATCGACAACTTTGTTGATGTTCTTGGGTTGGATCTCAAAGTGGATGATGCCACCGCGCCCGGCAGCGGCAGCTGCGCGAGCAGCGGGCGCAAACGAATCGACCTTGCCAGTGACACGATCATCAAACCGTGCACCGAGGGCGATGATCAAATCCGCGTTTTGAATCGCCAGGTTGGCATATGCCGAACCGTGCATACCGAGCATGTGCAGGCTCTTTTCGTTGGTCTCGTCGAAAGCACCGAGACCTTGAAGAGTGGTGGTGACAGGGATGTTGCCTTGCTCAGCAAGCTGGGCAAGCAACTTGGGTCCCGCGGGAGAGGAGAGAACTCCGTTGCCAGCATAGATGACGGGTCGTTGTGCCTGGTTGATCAGACTGGCAGCCTGCTGGATGAGGACGATGTCTGTTGGGGAAGTGGTGGGTTGGAGAGGATTCACGGGCAAGGTGTGCGATCCCGGGGTAGTAGCCTTGTATGGAAGGGGTGTCCGTAGGATTCCGGCAGTAATATCCTTTGGAAGATCTACGAGGACGGGGCCAGGGCGGCCCGAAGTAGCAATCTTGAAGGCTTCATTGATGCGTCGGGGAAGCTCAACGATATCCTTGACCATCACGTTCCACTTGGTACAACTCCTTGATATCCCGACGACATCAGCCTCCTGAAAAGCGTCGGAACCGATGG
The DNA here is from genome assembly GCA_038094175.1 of Boletellus aff. lepidospora. Taxonomy (NCBI): domain Eukaryota; kingdom Fungi; phylum Basidiomycota; class Agaricomycetes; order Boletales; family Boletaceae; genus Boletellus; species Boletellus aff. lepidospora. The sequence continues at coordinate 9,977 of JBBPTT010000380.1, forward strand.
CCGAGGTAGCGACCTGACCGCAGAATACGACAAGGGGGACACCGTCTGAGAGGGCGTCCTGCATGGGTGTCACGACGTTGGTTGCTCCCGGGCCTGACGTAACAAGGACGACACCAGGTTTCCCAGACACGCGGGCATATCCCTCGGCCATGTGGCCTGCACCCTGCTCGTGGCGGGGGAGAACAAAGTCGAAATGAGTGGAGTTGTATATGGCGTCAAAGACGGGGAGGATGGCACCACCCGGGTAGCCAAAGACATGCTTTACGCCATGGCGAAGCATCATCTCGTGAAATATCTGACCGCCAGACATGCCGACAAAGGAATGGTCAAGGGCTGAAGTGGTGCGAGACTCCACCGGCGTAGGGAACACGACATTGGGGATGGGTCGACTGGCAGGTGCGGGTGCGGGGGTAGCGCCTCTTGGCGTTGATCTGCTCAGGTTTCTGGCATGATCTCTGACTCGAGCTTTGGCGTCGACGATGGAAGATGAAGCGATCGATGAATTTGAGCGCGAAAAGGAGACGGCCGCAGCTGATTTCTGAGCGCACTTGGTACGCAGGGCAGCGATGGACGAGGACATGGTCGACGGTGAGGAAGAATGACTCGACACCGAAAATTACTCGATTAACATCGCTTCGGCCGATGCACCAAACGAGAGTCGGACATTCGGCAATAACCTATTTGGGCACATCCCGGCCTAGAGCACCCGCCTTCCTGCCACGACAATGTCGTCGACAGCAGCGCAGTTTGTGAGGCAGGGCAAGAAGGTGCCGAACCTGCGCTTCGTTGTGCTTCGTATTACGACGCTCAGTGACGACCCAGATTGTCGCCATTGGCAGGAACTACGCCGACCACATCAAGGAGCTCAACAACCCGCGTCCCAAGGAACCCTTCTTCTTCCTCAAGCCTACAACGAGCTACCTCGCTTCAGGGGGCAGATTCGAGATCCCCAGTGGCGTGGTTGCCCACCACGAAGGTCTGCTTTCGATTTCCAGTCATTGTTGAGTCTGGGCGTTCATCCCTGGTCTTATTCATCCACAGTCGAACTCGGTCTCGTTATTGGCAAAAGCGGTCGTGATATATCTCAGTCCGCTGCCGACTCACACATCGCCGGGTACGGTGCGCATCGTTCCAACCCAAGAATCATTGTTACCGTTTCCTGACGTTCGTCCTGTCGTCTTCCGACACATGCAGCGCTGGCAGTCGACATGACCGCACGCAACATGCAAGACCAGGTCAAGAAGCAAGGGCTCCCCTGGTCCGCCGTCAAAGGCTTTGATACATTCACTCCAATAGGGTCCTCTCCGTCCCTTTTTCATATCGTTTTCTCTTTGGTGCTGATACATGTCCTGCACGCAGAAAATTCATCCCAAAGTCGTCCGTCTTGGACCCCCACGATCTCAGGCTCTCACTCAAGGTGACGTATCCATGATTTATGAGCTGTGAAAAAAAAAAAAGATGCCCGTGTCCAGAAACTCACGAGGGCACGTTATTCCTGACAGATCAACGGTGCAATCAAGCAAGACGGCACCACTGGCGACATGATCTTCCGCATCCCGAGACTCATCGAGCACATTTCTTCCATCATGTCCTTGGAGGTTCGTCCACGGGAAGCGCTTTCTGGCGGTGCCTGTTTTCTGGGGACGGACATTCTTACTGACTGCATCCGAACGTCGGATTCTCATCTCGCAGGAAGGCGATCTCGTCCTCACCGGAACGCCTTCCGGCGTTGGTCCTGTGATACCCGGCGACGAGGTTGAATGCACGCTAGCCCGGCCTGGCGGGGAGATTCTCGACCAATTGACCTTCACGGCCGTCCCGAGAAACGGAGGTTACGCATTCAAGCTCTAGTATCACTTGTTGCACCCCTCTGCGCCTTAGTTTCACCTCCCCCGACTACTATATAAAGATTCACGTCATCCATGTGACGATACTGAAACGACGAGTGCGGTCACACGCGCATGAGGATGGGGAAGCGCTGGCTAGAAGGGGTGTTCTACGGTACAGGTATTTAACTGACGCGTGTTCACGCGCGGGGTGGAAATTGTATAACAAATGGCGTCAAGGTTTTAACTGTGGTTTCCACCCCTGGAGGAAGGGGAGGAGGAGGGGGAAAGAAGAGGGAAACTCCCCTCTTAGGGATGCCACCCAGATGTCGATTTTTCAAAGTGGTCGTTGACGTCGTCCAATGATATCGACTGCAAACCGTTTCGCGTTCCGTGCCCATTCACGCTCCCAAAGTCGTCCCCTTCAGAGTCCCCTTCCGTCTCCGAACCACTGGCAAACGTCCAGCTCCCAGCAGTCGGCGTGAGTTCGCCATCCTTGGGGCCATCAGAGGTGTCAGCGGCCTGAAAATCGCCAAAGTCGAAAGAGTCGTCTGAAGACGAATACGAAGAGGAGAATGATGAGGAACCGAACGTGAATCGATCTGACGAGCCTGCCCTAGTCGAGTCCGAAAACGGACCGAAACCGTCGTCCTAACCATGCGGGCAAAAAAATCCGGTGTATGAGCAACAGCGACCGAGGTTAGGTTGAAGAAAAAGGGACGAACATCATCATAGCTATTAACTCCAAATGGGTCATCCGAGAGCGCTTCCCGAAGAGAGCCAGAAGTAGGGGGATTGAACGCATCCTGCAGTCGTTTTATTTTCGGCTTTGGACAAGTGATAGCACCCACTTCAAATCCAGATGAACTCTCCCTGTTATTGTTGTGCCGCCGCGCGGGCGGAGGTTTTCCAAGGTCGAACGTGGATTGCGCTAGCCATCCACCATCGTCTTCGTCATCTTCGTCGTCGGACGTATCCGCCGTGAGATACTCCCCCGCGTGAAGTTCCTGCGTCAAATAACGAGCAAACTGAAAAAAAATAAGTCAAGTCAGCATACGAATAAAGAAAAAGCCTCGTACCTGAGGCGGACCAGTACCCTGGTCCTCTTCGTCGTCATCCATCGGCGCAGGACCGAAGTCGGCGCTCGCCTCCCGACTCGACCGTGTGGCGCTAGTCCTCTTGAATTCTCCCTTCATCCCAGGGCCGCCGTTGTTGGCAGTAGCAGCAGGCACCGCTGTCGTTTTGACGTCTGCCTCGTCCACCGTCCACCGTCCCCCTCCTGCGCGCTGAGCATTAGTGACGGCCGGCTTGCCACCACCGAGCAAACTCGTGTCGCGCTTTTTCGTCTCCTTGTATCGTCCGGTGACGTAGTCGTTCCATGCGGGCTGCGGTGCAAACTGTTCGATAACGCGCTGTAGATCGGGCGGGAAATGATCGAGGGCGGTGATGACGTCCTCAGCCATGAGTGTGAGGTGGCCCATGTATCCTAACCGCACGCCTTTGGGCTTGGAACTGAGAGAGACGAAGCATCGTTACATGGACGAAGCCCAATAGGCGGATGGAGGACACGGGAGGGGGGACTTGCCTCTCAACGTCATTTTGTTTCTGCCCGTCAACGATGCGATCCATCAGTCGGGCATCTCTGAAGAGGGAAATGGTCAACTCGCGGTTGAGACCACCGTCGACCCTGCCTGTGAGCACTTGGTGGATGAAATCGTAAACAACGCTGTGCAGAAAGTTGTTCCACGGGAACTCAAAAAACAGGTCCTGACATGCAAACGAAAAAAAGTCAGCTAGCCGAAACACGCGAATCGAGGGGGAACATAGAAATCCCCTACCAATAGCGCCGACAGTACAGACGAATCTAGGAAGGACTGCTTCATCCTCTCACCGACAGGGATCTCTGGAGTCACGCTTGGGTGTGTCGACCGTCGTGAATTTTGACGTGAAGGAGTCACAGTGGCTGGCAGACTCTCTTCTCGCGGACTGGGGCTGATAGGACTCCGCTGGTGGGCGACCTGTGTGGTGCGATCTGGTGACGGGGAGGAAGACGAGGCTGGTGGGGAAGCTACCGTCGTCGCTTGTGATGGCTCCTCTAGGGAATCATCTCCACTGTGGAAATGGCCCTTAGAAGATTCGTCGTCCATGACGATCTCCTCCATGGCGTCATCGTCTGAACTTCCCGGTCCATCACTCATGTCATCGTCCGAGTCCAAGAGAGAGGACGAGCGGGAGGCGTTTGTAATCGGGAGCTCCAGGGCCGGCTCAACCTCATTGCGGGGCTCGTCAGAGGGCTCGCATTCGCGCTCATCCGAAGAGCCCAGCGCAATCACACGGGCCAACGTTTCCAAGGATGCCAGTCCGCCCTGCAACCGACCCTCGTTGTCGTAAAGATAGTCGTGTTCCGAGCAGCGGTTTAGAAGCGACATGTTGGAACAGTGGAGAAGTTCCGCATACAGCTCGCAAATCCGGTACCGCTCAAACGTGAGCGGCCGAATGAGACCTACAGTGGTCGGCACGGGCCCTTGCTGTAAAATGTGAACCAGTCATTCACAAGGGGGACATTTAGGACGGGGCACACACCAAAGAACGTGGTTGACGCAAAAATCGTTGAAAGTCGGACAATCGCTCGCACATGATCTCCAGCAGTGGCCCAAGATTGACGACCCCCATGCGGTCAACCATCTCCTTCATCGCTGCCTCCAATGTTTCTCGCGCATTCTCTTCACCTTGGAGCTGCTGCTGAATTTGTATCAGCCGATTCCGGAGCGTATGGAATAGGTAAGGTTCAAAATAGTCTGAATTGTTCTTTCGGATCAGCTCGATGATGACAGATATCGAGTGAATGACAGATGACGTGGCAGAATGGCCATTGGGGAGCTCGGACGGCGGGACGGCGCTGTCACCGACGAGAGGTTTGACGAGAGGCTGATCGGCCTCAAAGTCATGGAGGATATAACCAACCAGGGTGGATATACTGTCTTTATGAGCCAATTCCCGCGCAAAGCGATTGGAAGCAGGGCCGTTTTGAAGCCCTTCCGTCAAGCCAGCACCAGGCGAAGGTGCAGCCATGGAAATAATTCCCTTGATGAGTTCCGACACGACGGTGTGCATGTCGCTAGAGTGTGCGGGGGAAAGTAGACCTATCAACCTCCCCATGAGTTGTTCTGAAGATAACCACTGGGTGCCGACGAGAGGTGAGCAACTGTGTACAAGAGGTGCATGTGAGAGCATACTTCGAGGACGCCCGCTCCACCTGGATGCTCGTCCAGCTGAATAACGCGAACGAGCAGATCCACTATTGAAGGGGTCTCGACATGACAGAGCAACCGTTCCACGACGGACGGCTGGGATTGGATGAACGCCAGCATCTACAACGGAATCTGAAAAGCAACGAGACGGGAGAAAAGACATCTGTGGCGACATACCTCGGCAGGTTTCTTGGTGAGAAACACGGCGTTGATTTTTGCAAAGTGAGAGGCGACGACCATCTCCGCCTTCATATCCTCGGGGGACCTGTCAAGCACGGTCTCCCAGAACGGGGCGAGGAGCTCCTCGCTATGGTTCACGCAAGTCTCCACGATGGACCAAATCTCGCTGCAGAGCACCTCGGTAGCAACATATGGGTATCTTTGAGTCATGAGACCACAGAAGAAACCCGATTGAGCTCGTCACGCACTTGAACCGGCCATTCTCTTCCGTTCCCTCAATCTCACCGGTGACGTAGCCTAACAAGCGCTTCAAGACATCGACGCGCTGGAAATAATCAATGAGCCTCGTGTTCTGTGATTTGCACTCTTGCAGCAGGTCGTCCTCGTCGAGTATGGCTTCCAGCGAGACATCGTCCTTGTCCAGGAGGCTGTCGATCGCGGACGTGTTGTGGAAGCTAAATCTGCACGACGAGAAAATTTGTCAAGCGAAGCTTGCCAGACGAATCATGGCGAAATACCTCCAGAACATAGAGGCAGACGAGCGCCGTTTTGATCGTAGGGCGTTGCTAGTAAGCAGTAGAGGCGAGTTACGACACTTATAGAACCAACTTTAGCATTACCCAGATTGGGCGCCCTACTCGAACGGCCTCTACGCACTCGGACGGGTACTCGTGAGCTACCGGTGGTCCCTGAGGGCCTGATCTCCCAAGGTCCACATCAGGGTACATTAGATATCATTATTAACAGGGATATCGTATCGTAAATTCCGTGTACATATATAAGGGGCCAAGTCCGGTGCCTCAGAACTATGGCAACATCAGGTTGCCGCCTACTAGACCGAGCAGCACAGGCCAGGGACTCACCCGAACCTGATATGTCCCACTTGCTTTCGTGAGATAGCGCACCCACTTGATGCTGTGATAGTTACTCTTCTCAAATACCTTTAAAAAGCGGACAATCAGCCCAGATGCAGTGAGCATCAGGACCTGGAAGTCAACGTCAATGGGTGGCCGAGCCCATACTTGTCGAACCGTCGTGGAGGTGAGTTCTGCGGAAGCCGTGAATGTGCACTCTTGGCCACCTTGTATTCGAGGAATTCTGATGCAACATATTAGGCCCACAAACGCGCGCGTGGATGCAAGCCGACATACTTCCAGATCACGATATTTTCTGCGGGGACATACTTGGCTTTGCCACTAGCAACCTTGCAGTCCACTGTCGTGGTGTTCAATGGGGTCGGTATTTTGAGCACAACCTCGGTGGCAGAGAGTTTATTCCCAAAGTTTGCCTTGACAGAGACCGTGTACGAAACTTGTGAGGTACCAATTTCGTTGACGGTCGCAATTATGCGCAGCGGAAGCTTCACGTTTGTCGTCGCTCTATATCTAAACGGGGCAAGGCATTCAGGTTCAGTCTTGCAAGAAAGGTGGTCGCCGCTCGCCTCATGAGCTCAAACTCTCCATCGGGAGGGATGAAGCTGATGGTTCGATCAGAATCAAATTCATTTAGGCGGACACATTGGTGGAATCGACAGTCGTCTAGCTCCACACCATCACCTCCACTGGCACCGCGGTCGTTTTTATCAATGACCAGCTTATCATTGAGACCAAACTTGCACTCGGGTGTGCCAGACAAATAGGCCCGCACTTGTATGTGGCCATCAACGTCTGCTCGGAGGATGGTCCCTGTAGTGACAGTTTGAGAATATTTGTGAAGGTGTAAGTTGGTGGGACTGGCCTTTGGCACTCATGCTCAGGTTGACGGTCTCGACAACATCCACGAATGCTTCGTTCTTTTTATATTTGACATCACCACGTCGCCAACTCGTCGCCCCTGTCGCCTGCACGGTAATCTTTGCAGATTCTTCCTGTGATCCAAAATGAACTCGCAAGGAAAAACAAAGCGGAAAAGAACATACGGCAACGTGTGGGGATGACACGACGCTTTCGGTTGTAATATAGCTCTTTAATGTATCTATCTCGCTATTTTGTGGATAACCAAAGTCGTTGATCTCTGGATCACCACCGAGTGAGATGGTGTACGAGAGAGCGAACAAGGGAAAGTATACCATCTATCAATTCATAAACCAGGACAAAGTTATTCTTGATGGACTCCTCGTCCACTTTTCCAAAGTAAGATTTGGCGATGGCGATGAAACGGTAGCAGTATTCGAATACGAGGGCGGCATTAGCGTTGGTTCTGACCGCATGTTGGGGTCAACTTGTGCGTTAAAGAACTGCCAAGCTTACTTGGTGACGGCGACGACGTAGAGATTGTTGACGCGGACGTGGAAAAAGCTCGTGGAGCCCAACGTGATGATGGGTGAGCGTACGTCGCTGTTGGACACGACCTGTATTCGGAATACGTCTGCTATTGAACGCCTGAAAACGATGTCTGAGTGATGGGCTTGTGCAGGGTAACTGCCCATACTTGAAGTCCGTCCGATACAAACGAGAAATCAAGACCTGAATAGATCAGGGCAAGGCGTCATCCTTGGAGTCATGGTAACGAACCTCTCCTTTTTGATTGAAGATGAAGAATGCCTTGAAGTATGTGAGGTCCGAGCGCGCGTTGAATGTTGCGGACTCACCGAAATCATAGCGTGCTCTCGTCAGCAGGACGAAGTTCGAAAGGAGCCTCGGACACCGTGTGGATGCGACCCCCACTGTGGGGGGTTACGTCCGCATTGGGAACCAGCTTCAAACCATCACCGACATCATTCATTAACATTGTTGTCCGCTGACCGCTTCAAGGCCCCTGCTAGCAGTGTGCGAACGCTTCTTCGTGCCATCTATAAAAGTGCCAGGCAAGATGGCACCAGTCTCCCTGGATGTTTCACAGCATGTTGCATCGTCGCCTTCTTGCCTTGGCCGCTGGCATCTTCTCCGTTCCTGCCGCGTCTGCAGTCCCTTGGAACGCCACTAAGTACCTCTTCACGTTTGGCGACTCGTTCTCTGCAGACGGTTACAATGTCTCTGCAGGCATAAACTCTCCCGACCCAGGACATGTGCGTGCAGATCCTCACTCATATTGCTGGGTACGCTTTATACTAGCTTAGGCGAGCTCAAATGGTCCCAACTGGGTCGAATTTTTGAGTGAGACAACTTTCTGAACAGGACCATCGAATGGTCTGATGATTGTGTTGTAGCAAGCACTTACAACCAGACTGCAATCAAGGTTAGGACAAGGGTTGGGAGAACGAGTTCAGGCTGACTGTTTATCAATACAGACCATCGATTTGGCGTACGGGGGTGCCACAATCGACAGCGGGTTGGTTCCACCATACACACCCTCGGTATTGTGAGTACTGTCTGATAAGTCTCCTTTGTGTCTGCGACGACCCATTTTCATTTCTAGATCTATCGTCGATCAGGTCTCAGAATTCAACAAGTACCTGGCGTCAAAGCCAGAAGAAGCACCATGGGATAGCTCGAACAGCCTGTTTGCTATTTGGGTCGGCATCAACGATGTCGGGGGCTCTTTCGGCTGGGCTAGTGTTTTCCCGGTACCGCTGTTTGGAAGTGTCTGATGCTTGTGTCCAACAGACTAATATCACTCAATCCCAGTTTTATGGTACCCTCATGGATCGGCTTTTTTCACAGGTACATATGACGACATGGTACCTTTGAGTTTTCACGACTGAACGACCTCGAAGGTGGACAACCTTTACAGCGCAGGGGCTCGCAACTTTCTGTTCTTGACGGTGCCGCCTACAGATCGTTCGCCTTCCTTACTCGAAAAAGGGCCTCAGGCAGCAGCACGGATGGGCGCCGACATCGCTAGCTACAACGCCCACCTGGTTAACAGCACGCGCAGCTTCCTGGAAAATCATGGAGATCTCGGCAGTGTCATTGTATTCGACACTCAACCCATCTTCAACGTTCTTCTCGACCACTGGAAGACATTCGGCTTTGTGAACGTTACCGGGTACTGCGCCGCATACGAGTTTGGTACTCCCACTAGTACTTTCCAGGTGGAGGGCTGTGCGCCTGTTTCCAATTACTTGTGAGTCGGTTTAGCGTTTCAGTTGGATTCTTTGTGGCTGACGACAGAGCGTAGCTGGATAAACTGGCTTCACCCGTTGTTTACTGTTCACGAGTAAGTACTCTGACGAATGTCGCGCCTCGGTTTGCTGAGGCCTGTGATTAGCATCTTGGCCAAGGCGATCTCTACTGCTCTCGCTGGTTATCCAGCACCCCTGGCCAGCATATGAGCAAAAGGATATCAGTCGTTGGCTCGGGTCAAGGTGGAGATTCGAATGTCGATCGATACAGGACTTGTTCGATACAGTGTCCGTTACAGACGACTTTCGTATGAATACAACCTAGCATGGTTTGATCCTCTTCAACACCCACCGCTCGACGGGAGCTGGTACACCTCCTGGACTCGGGGACTCCGCGGTACCCCCACTGGCAGCGCCAGCGAAACGAAACACATCCTTACTATCCCGATCTAAATCTTTTCCAAAGAGCGACCACGCGCCCCGTTCTAACGCCCTCGCAGATCCGAGCACCTCGGCGTCGACGCCGTTGTCGTCGTCCGAGGCGTGATACCGCTCGACAACCATCATCCCCGCGACTTCGCTCGGCATTAGTGCCTCAAAGTCCATGCCAAGATGGACCATCCTGATCTTCGTCAGGTCGACGTATGGCGCAAATAAGCGGAGGAGCGTCTGGTTCCGTTCCCCTCGGATCCACGCCTCGTGCGCGGCGACGCTGGTCCACCCCGTCACCAGATGAATCAGGTGCGGGTCCTCCAGGTCCGCGTAAAAGACGAGCGGAAAGCCCGAGCAGTCCGACTGCCACTCGGACAGCGTTTGGAAGTGGGTCCGAAGTGTCACGTCGGACAAGTCGGGAGGCGATTTGAAGACGATGATGTTGAACTCGGTGATCGTCATGGAGTGATTGTGCGCTGATGAGAGCTCGTGAGCGAGCAGGCATTCTTATAACAAAATGGTCGTCCGCACACGTCACCGCGGTGACGCGGCGCGCACAGGTACAGCTACGTGACGAAATACCCCGCACCAAAAGAGTATGCTCAGCCATCTTTTCCAACTTTATCAGAGACATCACACACCACGTCCATCCTGTCAGTCCCTCCAGAGGGCAAGTTGGAGGTGGGACCGTGATAGTACCGATGTGCGCTCAGCACATACCAGAGCCCAGCGATGGCAATCGCTCCCACATTGATTACGGCGGCATAGTTCATGTTCGTCGCCGTGACAGGGATTCGCGTCGGAAGCGAAAACACAACACAGACGAAGAACGTCCACAACGCACACCAGGCATTGGCGAAAACTCCAATCCAGCCATCGCCCATGTAATACGGACCTGGCTTGAACTTGACGTCTGGGTGGGAGTGGAAGATGCGTCGGAGAATGATCGGGATCACGTAGGACAGGTCGGAAGCCATGGCCGTCATATTGAAGATGGCGTTGGCAGCAACGGGACTGGCCAAGTCAAGCAATATTGGGAGAATACTGACAAGCACCATGAACCAGACGGCTCGCAGGGGTGTTCTCGTAGCATCGCTGATGCGGCCAAAGAATCCACCGTCGGGGAGACCGCGATCACGACTGAACGCAAAGAGAGTACGAGACACTGCTTGGACAGATGCCTGCGCCACAGAAAATGCAGTCAAACAAACAAAGGCCCACAAGGCGACAGCCAGACGAGGACCCATTCGCAACACCATAATTGCGAGGAATGACGATCCCGATGGTCCAGGGAGGTCCGAGAATTCACCAGAGCAAAGAACGAGTACGATATTGAGAAGCCATCCAACAATCGCGGTACCGATCGTCGCAATCATGATCGCTGCCGGTGCCCTGTAGGCTGCACGATGGAGCTCCTCTGAGATATGAGCTGTGCCATCATATCCCGTCATGGTCCATTGCACACTCAGCAGCCCGAGGAGAAAGCTGATGCCAGTGTTCCAGCCGCCCGTGCCGTTGATGAGCCCTCGTGCACCAAAGATATATGATGCAGAATGCATGTCGGATCGTGGGGTCATGGCGAGGAGTAAGATGATGACGAGAAACGCTGTGCCCAAGTTGATGAACACGAACGAGCTAGCAAAACTGCCAAGATATCGCGTCTTGAGGGAGTTGAGGATGCCATGAATGACCAGCAGCCCTGTGGTGAGCCCCACAACCTTCCCAGAAGTGATTGCGTATGTATCGTCGAACACTGACACGGCAGCGAGTATCATATTGGCAAGCCCAAATTCGGTAGACGCCAAGCCGACAATATGACCGAGCAAATTGAGCCAACCCACGATATAGCCCACCTATGCGCCGTGAGTTGAATTTTAACCACACTCGAGAGTGAACGGACGAACCCTTGCACGATATCTTTCGGGACATAGTCGTGCAGAGGCCCCATAAAGGCCACCGCAAGTCGGGTACGCACTGACGATCTCTGAGATACTGCTTGCTAGAGCGAGGCAATTTGTTGCGCCAATAAACCAGCACCACGTGACGGATGTGGGGCCTCCAAGAAGCATAGGCGTGTTGAACGTGCTGGCGATGCTGGAGCACACGCCCATGATGCTGAACGCGAAGCTAATTGTGGCAAGGCTGGAGAACTCGCGACGGAAGGAGGGAACATAACCCAATGCCCGCAGGTCTTCGTCATCCTGTCGGTCATCACGGTAGGTGGTCTGCGGCGTGTCCTGTTGGTGAGGAGACATGGAGTGGGATGCGCCATGGGCGGGACATTTTTATTGACTCGATATCGTTAGGACGCCTACTGGATTCGTACGCCGGGTACTTCCCAGCCAAAAAAGGAACTCGCGATGGCTTTAGTCAACAAGATGCCATGCGGTGGTTGCGCACCGGCTGTGCACCGGTCCGATTGCAGCGGGAGCTGACTTGGACTGCCACCGTGACCGGGCGTGTGGTAGTTTTGAGTGCATCCGACTCGACATGGATTAGACACGGTCGCGTGCAACGGACAAGAAGTAAGTGGAGCGTTGTGCTCGTTTTGCCAGCCCACAAGCGCTGGGCTTGGAATGTTGACATGTGTTTGTATGCAAGTCCATACAAGTGTTATTTACCCCTGTTAATCTTGCCACAGTGGCACTGTGTTGAATCTCTGCCTGAACATGGGTGAGCTGCTGAGTTCTGAGAACCCTACAGGCAAACATGAGTTGAATCTCTGCCCAGACTTGAAAACTTTGCCAAGTTTGAGGCCTCCAAACTCACTTACAAACTATGTCCTATACAAAATGTCAGTGAATTGGCCTTTTGGAACATCTGAGTGTCCAAGCTGTCCAACTCATGTGACATAAGCCTCACCTGACTTCAATAAAGTTTGGGCAGAGACTGAACTGTATCAAAGTTGTTGAATGTGGTGAGTGTCTCCTGCCCTTTTCCCATGTTCCCTACTGAAGCTTGTACAATGGCAAAAAGGATCTGACAATGCTTGCAAGCATTACTGCCATCAAATCTTCTTTGCAAGTAATCCTCCTTGACATTCTTCTCTTATTTCTTGCAAGTAGTTGCAATTCTCAAGAGATAGTCTATTATTAGAAAGAAAGTTATGATAATGACTTTTTGCACATTTTTATTGGTATGAACACTCATCAGGCCTAGTGAAATTAACCATGTCCTGTTGTGATCACATACAGTGGTCCAAAAAGCTGTCCTAATATTGTGGCATTTTGGGCAAACAGGCTAACTGCTAGAGATATAGGACAAATAAGACCAAACACTTGCAAGATGGAAAATAGTATGTGCTCTTGACATCCTAACCCTACTTACAGTAACTCCAAAAACTGTTCCAATAACTGACTCTAATGCAGGACATGAAGCACCCTGCTGTTATGCTTGCATGGAGTTATCCAGCAAGTTAAGAGATTGGATGATAAGTCTGAGCTCAAACAAAGATACTAAGCTAGCACACACTCTGAGGTGTAGTGTGAAGACATGAGGAGGATCTCACTAACTGCAATTAGCAGTCTCATGGAGGCCAGAAAACTACATGTAGATTGCATAGAACTAGCTAGAGAATAGTAATACAGGTCACTGGTCTTATATATATTGCTAGGCGTTTATCCTGACTAAGAATCAGCCAGTAAGGAGTCATCAGTAATCATGAAGATGCTGTGGTATTGTGGGGAAGTGGGAACATGAGATGATACAAGAGAATCATCTTGAGAGAAAAGTGTCCAAAAGGGAAATGGGTGTATCATGATCAAGGAGAAAGAGGGGTGGCATAGGAACAAGGTACGATCCAGGAAGAAGATGACTATCAGACAAGGAGATAATATCAGAAGTATAAGTTGAAGGAGAAGATAAACTCATCAAGGTTCTAGTTCTGTATGCAGGCGTTGAAGCAGTTGCATTTACTGTAACACCTGCCAGCACCTGTGGGAATTTCACTTGGGTATGGGTGAACCAAACAAAGTACAAAATCTTTACTACAAATTGGTTCCTGGATCATGTGATTTGGTTCACAGATGGTTGAGATATGGCCATTTCAAAACATTGATACCATTGGAATGGTTTTTAGACTTTTGATATGGAGTGGGTATTTTGGGTATTTTAGTACTTGGTATAGCCTCCCTTAGCCTTGAGTACTGCCTCAACCCTCCTAGGCATGCTCTCAATCAACTTTTGACACTCCTCCTTGAATATCCCCTCCCATACCTCTTGAATCTTCTCCTACAACTCCAAAATGCCATTAGGAGGGTTCTCATACTCTGCAAGTCTCCTCTTGAGGTAACCCCAGAGATGTTCAATAGGGTTTAAGTCTGGAGACTGTGCAGGCCATACATGGTCTCAAAAACCTGCTCCCCCAGCCATTCCTTCACCTTTCTACAGGTGTGCTTAGGATTATTGTCTTGCTGAAAGATGATGGTAGGAGGATCAAGACCATAATACTGCAGGATATTCAGCAGTTCATCCTTCAAAATTTGAAGGTAAAGGTCACCATCTGTTATGCTTGTGTGGAGTTACCCAGCAAGTTATCAAAGGTTCGAACTAAAGTCCAGACCTGCCAAAAGATGACTAGTGAAGTGCACACTCTGAGGTGTAGTGTGAAGACACTGAAAGTTCTCACTAACTGCAGCTAGCAGTCTTGTAGAGGCCAGATAACTACACATAGATTGTGTAGAACTATTACAGCATGAACTTTTTCAAACTTTCATCACTTTGATCTTATCTTATTGGGTCATGTGACCTGTTGACATTCTATGATTAGATTACAATACCTTCACAATCATGACTTGCCATGACTCCTATGATCCAACCACAATCCCTACTACAATCAATCACACCTCACCACAACTATATGTTCATGGCTATGTCTTCTTCCATTCCAATGCCTTATGTTTAGTGCATGTAGATACATGTGGACTCCTCACTATAGATCAGTAGATACAACTACAACATGTATATACAATAGGACTGTATATACACTGAGCAACAAAACCATTGCAATAATTGGTAGTTCTGTAATGTCTGTGATGCAGAATGTCATAGTGTGGAAATTTCGCTTAGTAGTAGGGAGATGAAATAATGTAGCCACTCTTGGCTATCTATCACACCTTTGATCATGTGATTTAGTTGAGGGATGCCAGAGATATGACCATTTTAATACACCCATGTCATTGCAATGGTTTTTGTTATAGTTTTTCCTTTTCCTCCCCTTGATAAGTCTTCCCATTCTCAATCTTGACCACGGCGTCTACCGACGAACCCTTAGAATCCTTTTTGCTAAGCCAAGTCCGTGAACATTGGATGTCCATTTCGTCAATACCTATCCCACTCTTCACACTGTCACACCTTCACCAACTCACTGTGACGGTAACCACGTATAGCCCCGCAGCCACCATCTTTTGATCCCTTGATCCCATCTTTGATGCTGCGTATTGATGTATCATTTACCTTAGTTACCCATGACTCTTCCTGACTCATTGCCGGCTGTACGCACAGCCTATCCTTGTACTATATAGTCGATCCCAGGTTGTATCTTGTTCCCTAGCTAGTTCTACGCAATCTACGTGTAGTTGTCTGGCCTCCTCGAGACTGCTCGTCGCAGTTAGAGAGATCTCCTCGTGTCTTCGCACTACACCTCAGAGTGTGCGCTCGACTAGTTGCTTTCTTAGGTTCTGATTCGAGATCGAACCTTTGACCTTGCTGGATAACTCCATGCAAGCGTAACAAAAGAACTAGCTCTCTTCTCGTCCCTGCTTTTTAGTAGTAGGACTCTAGCCGACACAACCCCGTTTACCAGCGTCTTCCTGGGAAGACTGGGACTATCAGTAATCACTGCTACCTTCGGAACAAGCCGTGATCAAGACTATCTTTACTCCACAACGGATTGGGAAGATAGTACGTAAGCATGTCTAGCTTTTGGGATTGGGGATCTTCCTCCAGGGACGAAGAACAACCCCCACGACAATCCACGCCTCCGCCTGTCGAAGAAGACTGCAGACGATCCAGAACCAGAACTTCACCAAGGAATGGTGGAAGGTATCGAGCATCCACTTCCTCGTCAGAACGGGAAGCAAGTCCTCAGGAGGAAGACTCTCAAGAAGAGAATGATGCGTCATCATCTTCACAAGAAGAACAAGAGGCCCAGGAGTTTCGGCAAGTGCCGTTACTGCCTATGATGTTAGGAATGACTACTAGACCACGAATACTAGGAATGGCAGGAATGGAATCCCCTCGCCCCAGCAGTATCAGAACTATAACAGGACATAGCTCCCCACGAATAGGAACCCCAGGAATAGGAGGAGCACCGATAGTTGCCACCTCATCCACCTATGGATCACCTAGGCCATCGTCGATACAATCTGCCATTAAAGAAATGCCCAGTCTGCCGCCGCATTCTGGAAGAATCTCAGGAACTCCAAATGCTCCACCAACCGTTTTTGGAACGGTCCCATATCCTCCACCCAGGAGACCAGCAGCATTACCCGATGCTCCACCACCTACGCCCATTGCTTATCCGGAGATAACAATCCAGATCATTTCCCCTGAAACGACTCAACCAGAGGAACTGACACCGTCTATTATGTTTCCCACTCAGGCATTAATCCAGCCACCGGTCGAGACCCCTCAGGAAAGACCACCATCCATCCCGGGCTTTTCAAGCATTTTGGTACAACCAACACCTCCTCCTCCCATCCCACTCGCGTTACCAGCTCCTACCCCCGCCTTACCAACTCCAGTAGCACTGACAACCTTGCAACCCGAAGAACCCCAGGAAATCCGAGCTGGAAATCCCGGTCCATTCAGCGGAGTTGCCTCTGATGCTAAACGATGGTTCGGCGCCATGAAAGCTTACCTTTCAATCAACCAAGAGGTCTATAACGAGCTAGCGCAAGTAGTCATTATTCTCAACAACATGACAAATGGAATGGCTGCAATCTTTGCCGAAGGATGGTATCAAAACCTACAAGACGTGGTAGCCAGCAGAAAGCAAATGAATCTGCTTCTAAAAGAACTTGAAGAAGGATTCTTCAATATATTTGCCCCAGGTGATTATCAGGCAGATGCGAGATCACAGCTTTACGCCTTAAAACAGGGCAGAAAGTCTTTCACCAC
>JBBPTT010000381.1:0-26713 GCA_038094175.1 Boletellus aff. lepidospora
GGTGATTCTCTTGCATCACCTTGTGTTCCCCCACCCCAGATACTGTACCTAGAACGAGTAAGCATTGATGACACCATCACAGCCGATTCTTTGTCATAGCTGTACAGTCCTTCTGTATATAAATCTTTGGGCCTGTACTACCATACCTTAGCTAGTTCTATGCAATCTACGTGTAGTTATCTGGCCTCCTCGAGACTGCCTTCAGCAGTTAGAGAGATCCTCCTCGCGTGTCCTCGCACTACACTTTGAGTGTGCGCTCGACTAGTTGCTTTCATTGGAACTCGACTAGAAGTCGAGCCTTTGACCTTGCTGGGTAATTCCACGCAAGCATAACAAAAGAACTAGCTCTACTCTCGTCCCTGCTTTTTCAGCAGAAGGACTCTAAACCAGACAATCACGAAGCCATCTTCAAGAGGAAGATTGGACCTGTGGGACCTCGCATTCTTCCTAGCCGCTACTACCATCCTGAGACTGGTAGAAGCCATTGTCACCACCATCGCCCTCTACGTAGGAATATTCCGACGACCAAGACTTACCTAGGAGAAAAGCCTACCCCCTGCTGAGGATAGCAGAGGGAGCGAAATCAGGACATCACGTCTCGACAAAGAATCAGACCGCCGGAGGATTCTGATTACGAGGAAGACCACTATATTGCAAACTCTCCAGCCCCACAACCAGAAAGAAGAAGAATCCCCGGAAGTTCCCAACCTAATCCCTTCGCACCGCCAAGAAGGCTTCGCAGATTATCACAAGCATCCCCTGCTCCCCCAATCATCTCTGTCACCCCAGAACCAACAGAACATACCGGATTCTCCACCCCGAGAGAACCTTCCCCTATTGAGTTGTCCCCTCCAATTACTGTGGTCATGACTCACCAACCAGCTGCACCAGCACCTGTCATACCACCCACAACCACAGCAGTAGCCCTACCCGCCCCAAAGAAATCGGAAATCAGAGCTGGATGCCCTGAATCTTTCAGTGGAAAAGCAGAAGACGCGAAGAGATGGTTTCGGGCAATGAAGGCATACTTCATGCTGAATCATGAAGTCTATGACGAACTGGCCCAGATCGTCATCCTCCTCAATAACATGAAAACCGGAATGGCCGCAACCTTCGCAGAAGCATGGTATCAGAAATTGGACGATGCAGCACAAGGAAAGATCAATGTCACTTTCAACGAGTTGGAAAAAGATTTCTTCACGACCTTCTCCCCAGGTGACGCTCAGGCCGATGCACGATCCAAACTTTACGCTTTGAAACAGGGCAGAGGGACGTTCCCCAACTTCAGAGCGCAATTCAAGCTACTAGTAGCCAATGCTGGCATGGGACATCAAGACACGATCCTGATAGATCTACTCAGGGTCGCCGTAAATGGGGATATAGTAAATCTAATGACCACAGTCGACCCAGCCCCAGAAAAATGGGTAAAATGGATGGAAAAAGCGGCCCAATTTGACCAAATCAGGACTAGGACCCTACTCCTAAGGGCAGGACAAGGACAACCAAACGCGTCCGGATCTTCTCATAGATCCCACAAAGACCCATACACAATGGATGTGGACGCCATTCGCCTATCGCCTACAGAACGAGCAGAACACTTCCGAAACAATAAATGTTTCATTTGCCATAAACAGGGATGCTCAACCAGAAACCATCGAAAGGACGGAAACTCCTTCAGAAGAAGAGGCTTTAATCAAGCCAATAGGCAAGTACCGTTCTCTAACAGACAGACACCCACTACTCGCATGGTACAGACCGAAGATCCAATGAGCAAATTCTTCACTAAACACGACAAAGTAACCCCGGAAGAAGCAGCCAAGGTGCTAAACCTGTGTTTCAACGAAGGAGAAGAAGAAAACACCCCAGCCAACGAGGAAGGCATGGGTTTTTAAAGGGGAAAGGTGTTTCAGCGTCACCAATCCCCATTACCACTATCCCTGTACTTGTATCCCCAATTGCAGATCGAGCAATCCGAATCTCCGCACTCTTGTATGAAGAAGAAACAGGGAAAACCGCTGAAATATCCGCATTAGTAGACAGTGGAGCAAGCAATTGCTTCATAAACAAGAATCTGGTAGAACGACTCAAACTATCTACCAAAAGACTAAAGGTACCCATAAAGGCAACCAATGCAGATGGAACAGAAAATGAAAATGGGTTAATACGAAGGAAAGTCACGCTCTCACTAAAAATGGAAAATCTACTCCTAAAAAAACAAGATTTCCTTATCATCAATTGCGGGAAGGAAGAAATCATCCTCGGGATGACTTGGTTACGAATGGTCAACCCGGAAATCGACTGGGCAAAGGGAAAAATTACACTTCCAACAACAATAAACCCCACCTCTTACTCCTCGGATTACATCGAACAAAGATATATCCTACGATATCTGGCTTTAGACCCCAATACTTACATCCATCAGGAAGAAATCCGGAAAATAACTCATTCCACTGAGATCGCACAAGCAGAATTAGCCAATAAGAAAGAAACGACTCTCCCTCCCGAATACGAAGAATTCCGACGCGTGTTCGAAGAACCCCCTCTGGGTAAACTTCCCCCGTCAAGAAAGTATAACCACCATATCGACCTAAAAGACACCTTCGTACCAAAAGTGGCAAAAATCTACCCATTAAATCCCAAAGAGCTGGAGGCCTGCAAAACGTTTGTCAATGAAAATCTGAAAAAGGGAACTATCATACCATCCCAATCTCCACAAGCCTCACCCTTCTTCTTCGTCCCAAAGAAAGATGGAGGCCTTCGCCCTTGCCAAGATTATCGATACCTTAACGAACATACCATCAAAAATGCCTACCCCTTACCCCGTATCTCCGAACTCGTAGATCAACTAAAAGATGCCACCATCTTCACCAAGATGGACATTCGATGGGGGTATAACAATGTGCTAATCCATCCCCCCGATCGATGGAAGGCCGCCTTCATCACACCCATGGGATTGTTCGAGCCGACAGTTATGTTCTTTGGACAAAGCAACTCTCCAGCTACGTTCCAGGCTCTTATGAACCATGTCTTTGCTGACATGATCGCTGAAGGATGGCTAATCATATACATGGACGACCTGATCATCGCTTCCAAACAATCAAGGGAACACACGGAAAGAACTCGAAGAGTTCTTCAACAAATGATGGACAATGATCTGTTCCTAAAGCTAAGCAAATGTTCCTTCAACGTCACTGAAGTAGACTACCTTGGAATGATAGTCCGACCGGGTGAAATTACTCTCGATCCAGGAAAACTCAAGGCTATCAAAGATTGGAATAGCCCCACATCAGTAAAACAAATCCGCTCATTCATCGGATTCTGCAATTTCTATAGGAAATTCATCCCTGACTTCTCTGGGATCAGTCGACCCCTCCACGAGCTCACCAAGAAAGGGGTCAACTGGAACTGGTCTCCCGAATGCGAGGAAGCCTTTAGAACCCTACAAAAGGCTTTCATGTCTAAACCAGTCCTCAAGATGCCCGACTCTACCCGACCTTTCACAGTCATGACCGACGCTTCACTTACCGCATCGGGAGCTGTTCTCATGCAAACCGATGGAAACGGAGACCTTCACCCTTGTGCATACTTTTCCCGCACTTTTTCTCCTGAAGAACGAAATTACAATATCTACGATCGAGAGTTACTAGCCGTTATATGAGCACTAGAGGAATGGTGACACTATCTCTCTGGAACAGAACATCAAGTAACGATCCAAACCGATCACAAAAACCTAGCATACTTTAAACAACCGCACAAACTATCCCGACGACAAGCCAGATGGATGCTGTTTCTCCAGGACTTCGACATCCGCTACCAAAATCTCCCAGGAAATAAAATGGCCCCTGCAGATGCTCTATCCAGAAAAGAGGAAATAGACATCACCAGCGACAACCAAGATGTAGTTCTTATCCCCGAGGATCATTTCATCAACCTTATTGACGTCGCAATACGAGAGAAAATAGTCCTTTCCACTAAAGATGACCCTTTAGCAAAGAACGCCATCACCGCCGCCCAAATGGGCTCTTCGCTTTTCCCCAGAGCAACTGCCAATGACTGGAAATGGGAGGATGGAATGCTATATTTCAAGGGACGTCTTTTCATTCCAGAATCCCAACGACAAAGATTGGTCACTGAAATACATGAATCTCCTGTGGGAGGACATGGTGGATATTTCAGAACCCTCTCCCTACTCCAACGCGACTACTGGTGGCCAGGACTTTCGACCTTTGTACGAAAGTTCGTCCTAGGGTGTGCTATATGTCAAGCAAACAAGGTCAACACTCACCCTACGACACCACCACCCATTCCCAATCCTGTAGAAGCGGACCGACCATTCCAAAACATTTCAATGGATTTAATCACAGATCTACCACTTTCTGCCGGTTTCGATTCTATACTGGTCGTGGTCGACCATGGGCTTACTAAGGGGGTGATTTTCCTCCCCTGTAATAAAACCATTGACGCAGCAGAAGTAGCCAAGTTGTTTTTCAGGCATATCTTCCCCAGATTCGGACTCCATGACTGAGTCATATCTGATAGGGGACCCCAATTTGCATCAGCATTCACCAGGGAACTTGCCCGACTCCTAAAATACGATCTAGCCCTCTCGACAGCCTATCACCCTCAAACTGATGGAGAAACGGAACGCGTCAACCAGGAATTGGAAACCTATCTTAGGATCTTCTGTGGCGGAAACCCTGCTAAGTGGCATGACCTTCTCCCAATGGCTGAGTTCGCTCACAATTCCGCTACCCACTCGGTCACTAAACAAACCCCCTTCACACTTATGATGGGATATGAACCAAGAGCCTATCCCTCTATCGGAAAAACATTCCTCCCCGCCCTCAAATCTCGAATGACCATCCTCGATAACGCCAGAAAAGAAGCCAAAGCTGCTCACATCACTGCCCAGTTACGACAAAAGGAGAGAACTTGGTCAAAATACAAACCCTTCAAAATTGGAGATAAGGTTTGGCTAGAAGGAAAGAACCTTAAAATCCCCTATCCGTCCAGGAAGCTTGCCCCTAAACGAGAAGGGCCATTCGAGATCGAAAAAGTCATATCCCCTGTCGCTTTCCAACTCCGATTACCCTCCTCCTGGAAAATCCACCCAGTATTCCACGCCTCTCTCCTCACTCCCTATGTGAAAACTCCCGAACACGGGCAAAACTTTATCCGACCCCCACCACAAACTATACAGGGAGAGGAGGAGTACGAAGTAGAACAAATTCTAGCCCATTGCGGAACCTTCGGGCGAAGACGCTATTTGGTTAAATGGAAAGGATATTCATCGGCCGAAAACACCTGGGAACCTGCCATTAATTTATCCAATGCGAGAAGTCTACTGCAGAATTACCAAACAAGACACCCAGCCGACTTTCTGCAGTAACAACCCGACTTTCCCCGAATTGATGACTCTGATTCCGCAGTTCCGATTTGATACGATACCTTGGTCCGTGCACCGCCCACCCCTTCTATAAAAAGCTATCTCTCGTGACGAACCCTCCTCAGCATTACAGCTACCATCATCACCGCCCCCCATCATCAGCATCATTATGCAATTTTCCATTGACTTCTACGAAGTTCTCCTCGTCCTCACCACCCTCCTACTATTCTATGTAGCCCATCTGCTCCATGACCTCGTGGAGAAGTCGAGGTTCTGGGCCGTTGAAGTACGTGTCTGGGACAAGACGCTACTATACCTGTCATGGGGTGACGGGTCAATAGAGGCAGGACAAGAAAGATAGTGGGTGGGGACCCCCACACTGGGGCCCAGGGTCGAAATAGGCGCTAACGACATCGCCTAGCCGACAACAACGGGTGGTAGCGCCACAGGATCGGAATTGGAGGGAGGTGATGGGACCGGAAGTGGAACATCTGGTGGACTCACCGATGTTAAATAGGAGATGGGCGGATCCGAGATGATGTAGACACTCCCCCCACCATGACCCAACCAATTAACCTCATCTCTACCCCTGCCACCTTGACCGATCCCCTCGAAACCTACCGACAGGATCATCGCGAGGAACTCGCCTATGCAGAAATCTATCGACTTCATCGCCTGTCTAAACAACACCTTTGGGAGGCGTTAGAAAAGATTTTTCAGGACGTCCATCAAGTCTTGCTCATCAACACGATTCCCGAATTCGAAAACCATGAGTTTCTTCCCCTCCTGCTCAATCTCTACCACCGCTACCATGCGTTCGCACAACAGACCGAACATCTCCCCAGCGACTCCATGGTCGCAGCCCCATTTGCCCTCTCTCGACTTGCTCTGTTCCGAATGAAAGACTACATCCTGGAATTAATCGTGAGACATGGAATACTCACTATCATCCATCTACTCCCCGCCCTACCGATGCATGGGTTAATCTGGCCCATCTTGCAATCTCTCTCTCCATCACAGGTCAGAGACTTTCTTAGCCCAGGATTCGTCACCCATCCGCTCGCACTGGGAAGAATATGCGGCGACGGCTCGGAGGAACCCGCATTTATTCGCCCCGATCCCGTCGTGGCTACGCTCCCCAGCTCGCGCCCTTCCACCTCGCTGTCTGAAGATGTGGCAAGAGGCGAATTCTCCCCCGTCACCCATTGAACGGGAACCCCATTCCCCACAGACAATGATCCACTCCCCATTCCACCTCCCCGAGTTAGATCTAGAGCCTGACGAGCAGCTGCTCATAGAGATGCAGACAACCGTCTCCTCCAACCACTCATTAATTCCCTCATCGACTTCGTCGCTCGAATCCCTTCTGGATCGGCTCGCACCCCCCATTGCTACACATGTGGAGACAGCGGACATTATCGCCCGAATTGCCCGGACTACACCTGTCCAATTTGCAGGATACCGGCGCCTGGTCACGCCCAATACAACTGTCCAGAATGTCGTTGCCGAATCTGTCACAGTGTGGCGCACCCTATGGAAGATTGCCCGCAGAACCGGAATCCCTCTCCCTCTACCGATGGAAGTGTGGCCTAATTCCACCTGGCGCATTCCACAAGAAGTAAGAAGGTCGGAGCCAGGGCCTCCGATCTACTTTGGAGGTATTGTTACGAGAAATGCAACCACGACTAGACCTCACCGTAGAGGGGTATCTCTGATGAGTTTTCTTTCTCCTTTTGATTATGCGCTCAATACTCCATCCCCTTTTGATAGCCATCTATTGATGGAATCTCCTTCTGTAACTATGCCACCTACCTTTCCTTCTGATCGTGATACGCCCATTCTTCTTATGGACCCTTTTCTCCCAAGGTGATTCTCTTGCATCACCTTGTGTTCCCCCACCCCAGATACTGTACCTAGAACGAGTAAGCATTGATGACACCATCACAGCCGATTCTTTGTCATAGCTGTACAGTCCTTCTGTATATAAATCTTCGGGCCTGTACTACCATACCTTAGCTAGTTCTACGCAATCTACGTGTAGTTATCTGGCCTCCTCGAGACTGCCTTCAGCAGTTAGAGAGATCCTCCTCGTGTGTCCTCGCACTACACTTTGAGTGTGCGCTCGACTAGTTGCTTTCATTGGAACTCGACTAGAAGTCGAGCCTTTGACCTTGCTGGGTAATTCCACGCAAGCGTAACAGTACACAAGCATGGCCACAAGCTGATCTCATTTGGTAGTAATGCCATGACCTTGGTCTCAGACACTTATTTAGTCTTTCTGTGCTCATGTACATGATCATCAAATTGAACCTCACCACACTTCCCTCCTCATCTCCACCAGTATTTAGCATTGACAATGAGTGACATTGAGTCCACTCATGTCTGTGCCACATTTTAGTCCAAGTCTGGACTCATCCATCACCACCACTTATTGTTCACACCCTTCACCCATCATGGCTTAGTGATCTTCTTCAGACTCATCATCCCTTCACTGATAATGCCCATCAGCCATCTACAACCTTCTTCTCTGGTTCTGTGACCAAGGCTAAGTCCAACAGGGACGATAAACATGATCCTCCATTGTCACCCTGTGTAGAGTTCTAGCCTGCTACTACACCCTCACCAGGCTGCTCAGGGCCTGCTGTAGATTATCTAGTTGTTAAGCTTCTTGCAAAGCCTGGGTTGCCTATACATCTATCATGCTGCCATGAACCATGGCTTTCCACACATTATGGAAAATTTTTGCATTGAAGTCAGAGAGTGTTACAGTTTTTCCTTTTTCTCCCTTGATAAGTCCCCCTACTCTTTGCTCTATGAACAGTGACTACCGATAAACCCTCAGGATCTTCTCTATCAAGCCAAGCCAGAGAAGTGCCAAGGACTATTCCATTGACTCCCAGTTTTCCCTTCACATTGTCACCTCTTCACAGTTGTCACACCTTCACCATCTTACTATGATGGTAACCACTCATAGCCTTGCAGCCATCATCTTTTGATCCCTTGATTCCATCATTGATGCTGTGCATTGATACTTCTTTCACCTTAGTTACCCATGATTCATCCTGACTCATCATGGCCATGTGCACTGCTTATCTCTACACTATATAGTTGAACCTGCTTTGTACCATAGTTCCCCAGCTAGTTCTATGCAATCTATGTGTAGTTTTCTGGCCTCCACGAGACTGTTCGTCATAGTTAGTGAGATCCTCTCGTGTCTTCACACTACACCTCAGAGTGTGCGCTCGACTAGTTGCTTTCATTGGTTCTGGACTTAGTGTCGAACCTTTGACCTTGCTGGATAACTCCATGCAAGCATAACAAAAGAACTAGCTCTCTTCTTGTCCCTGCTTTTCAGCAGTAGGACTCTAGCCAACACCATCCCATTTTATTAACGTCTTCCTGGGAAGACTAGGACTACCAGTAATCGCTGCTTGTTCAGCTGTGACCATCCCCATTGCCAACCTTATCACTGCCATCATTGGAATGGCTGTGATCAAAGCTATCTGTACTCCACGACGGATTGGGAAGATAGTATGTAAGCATGTCTAGCTTTTGGGATTGGGGATCTTCCTCCAGGGACGAAGAACCACCCCCATGACAACCCATACCACCTGTCGAAGAAGACCACAGACGACCCAGGACTAGAACTTCACCAAGGAATGGTGGAGGATATCAAGTACCACAATCCTCTTTGGAACAGGAGGACCCACAGGAAGAAAGTGACACTCCCTCATCTTCACCAGAGGAGCTGGAGGCCCAGGAGTTTTGGCAAGTACCCCTACCTCCTATAATGTTAGGAATGTCTACCAGACCACCCCAAGTACCAGGAACAATGGGAACGGAATCCCCTCAACCCAGCAGTATCAGAACTATAACAGGACATGGTTCTCCATGAGTCAGCACCCCAGGCATTGGAGGAACACCAATAGTCACTATTACACCAACCCACAGATCACCGAGACCATCGTCGACATGATCTGCCATCAGAGAAATACCCAGTCTGCCACCGCATTCTGGAAGGATTACAGGAGCAACGAATGCTCCACCAACCATCTTTGGGATGACCCCATATCCACCACCTCAATGACCTTTGGCTTTACCCTCTGCTCCACCACCCACACCCACCGCCTATCCTGAGATAACGGTCCAGATCGCTTCCCCTGAGACTGCCCAACCTGAGCAACCGACCCCAACCATAACCTTTCCAACACAGGCCTTGGTCTCATCTTCAGTTGAAGTCCCAGTAATAGGACCACCATCTATCCCCAGTTTTTCAACCACCTTAGTACAACCCATATTGCCACCACCACCAATTCCACTTGCCTTGCCAACTCCTAGCCACACCTCACCAACCCCAGTAGTACCAATGACATCTAACCCAGAGGAACCCCAGGAAATCCGAGCCGGAAATCCTGGCCCATTTAGTGGAGTCACTACAGATGCTAAACAATAGTTTGGCGCCATGAAAGCTTACCTCTTGATCAATCGAGAAGTCTATAACGAGTTAGCACAGGCAGTTATCATTCTCAACAATATGACGAGTGGAATGGCCGCAATCTTCACAGAAGGATGGTATCAAAACCTACAAGACACAGTAACCAGCAGAAAACAAATGAGCCAACTTCTGAAAGAACTTGAAGAAGGATTCTTCAATGTATTCGCCCCAGGTGATTCTCAGGCAGATGTGAGATCACAACTTTATGCTTTGAGACAGGGAAGGAAATCATTTCCTACATTTTGAATTCAATTCAAACTTCTCACTTCCACGGCAAGCATGAGTCAACAACATGAAATCTTGATCGACCTGCTTAGAACAGCTGTCGATACCCATTTAGTCAACCTCATGACCGTGGTAGATCCACCACCAGACACATGGAATAAATGGATAGAGAAAGCCACTCAATTTGACCAAATCCGGACCAGGACACAACAACTGTGGAAGGAACCATTCAAATCTGAACCAGAAGAATGGATACAGGAAGAATCCAAGGAAACCCAGAAACTCGATCCTGATGCTATGGATATAGATGTTAATATCAATGTGATCTGACTGTCCTCCCAGCAATGGACAGAACACTGACGAAACAACCGATGTTTCATATGCCATCGAAGGGGATGTCACACAAAGAACCATCCTAGGAAAAGGCAATCTAGCCCCAGGCGAGTCCCTAACTGTGACTCTATACAATCGGATGAGGAAGCACTCCTAGATGAATGAATGAGGGAACTCCTACAAACAAAAGGAGTAATGATCAAGGATGCTGTAAAAGTCCTAGAAACGTATTTCGGAACTAACCCTCCAAAAGAAGAGAAAGTGGCCATTGTACCCCTGCCACCTATCCTGGATCAAGCAATTCGACTCCCAACTCTTCTACAGGAAGAAGGAACCAACAAGAATGTAGAAGTCTCTTCCCTAGTAGACAGCGGAGCAAGTAACTGTTTCATAAACCGAAACTTAGTAGAACGGATGGGATGGACTACCACCAAGTTGAAAACACCCATCAAAGCATCAAATGCCGATGGAACGGAGAACAGTAATGGACACATATGAAGGAAAGTAACACTTTCCCTATCCACAGGAAGTCTACTTTTAGAAGAACAGTATTTCTTCGTTATCAACTGCAGAAAGGAAGATGTCATTCTAGGAATGACCTGGTTACAAATGGTCAACCCAGAAATCAATTGGGCCAAAAGAAAAATCCAATTACCTGAGATTGTCAACTCCCTCTCTCTACAACAATCCTTAGACGAACAAGATCACCTGTTACAATACCTGAAAACTGACCCAGATGAGCACATCAAGACAGAATGGATCCAAAAGATCACTAGATCCACAGAGATTGCTCAGGAACAACAGAAGACCAAACAAGAAATGATCCTACCTCCTGAATTTGAAGAATTCAGGAAGGTCTTCGAAGAACCACCACTCAGGAAGCTCCCTCCATCTTGAAAATATGACCATCATATTGACCTTGCCAATACATTTGTTCCTAGGGTAGCAAAAGTATACCCCCTCAATCCAAAGGAGTTAGAAGTGTGTAAGGCATTTGTGGACAAAAACCTCAAGAAAGGAACAATAGCCCCATCCCAATCTCCACAAGCCTCTCCTTTCTTCTTTGTACCAAAGAAAGATGGTGGACTTCGACCTTGTCAAGACTATCGATATCTCAACCAGCACACAATCAAAAATGCCTATCCTCTACCTCGTATCTTGGAACTAGTAGATCAACTCAAGGATGCCATGATCTTCACCAAGATAGACATTCAATGGGGATATAACAATGTGCTAATCACCCTTGAAGATTGATGGAAAGCCGCCTTCATTACCCCAGTAGGACTCTTCGAACCCACAGTCATATTCTTTGGACAAAGCAATTCACCAGCTATGTTCCAAGCACTGATGAATCATGTATTTGCTGACATGATTGCCGAAGGATGGCTGATCATATACATGGACAACCTCATCATTGCCTCCAATGATCCTGCAAAACATACAGAATGAACTCACCGAGTTCTCTAGTGAATGATGGAAAATGACCTATTCCTCAAGCTGAGTAAATGTTCATTCAATGTCATGGAAGTCAACTATCTAGGTATGATAGTTCAACCAGGAGAGATCACCCTAGACCCCGGAAAACTCCAAGCAATTGAAAGCTGGAAAAGCCCAACCTCAGTTAAACAAATCTGATCGTTCATCGGATTCTGCAATTTCTATAGGAAATTCATCCCTGACTTCTCAGGAATCTGCCGACCCCTACACGAGTTAACCAAGAAAGGGGTAACCTGGAACTGGACTGATGAATGTGAAAAAGCCTTTCAAACACTTCAAAAGGCTTTCCTCTCAAAACCAATATTGAAAATGCCTGACTCCACTAAGCCATTCATGGTCATGACTGACACCTCCCTCACTGCCTGTGGAGTGGTCCTGATGCAAACCAATGGAAATGGAGATCTCCATCCCTGCACCTATTTCTCCCAAACCTTCTCTCCAGAAGAACGAAACTACAACATCTACAATCGGGAGTTACTGGCAGTAATATGAGCTTTAGAGGAATGGAGACATTATCTTTCAGGAACGGAACATCAGGTGACTGTCCAAACTGATCATAAGAACCTGGCATACTTTAAGCAACCACATAAACTCTCTAGACACCAAGCTAGATGGATGTTATTCCTCCAAGATTTCGACATCCGATATCACAACCTTCCCAGATCGCAGATGGGACCTGTTACGATTCTCTCGTTGGCTCCTCGTATCTTCTTAGTTTCTATTCTTTCCCTCCATCGCGCCGCTCCCCTTTGTTTTGCCGAACACTTCGATCACTTTGTGTTTATCTTCGGCCCCTTCTCCTGCGTTATCCGAGTTATCTCGGATTATTTCCCTTAGTTACCGATCGTGCCTTGTACCTGCTGCGCTCTGATCGCAGCAGCTTATCTCATCCTTCTACCACGTTCTATAGGCTTCGATGCTTACTCATCTCGCCTATATATACCGTCGCTCCTCATGTAGTTTCCTTACACTTGTTCTACGTGAATATACGCATTCTTGTGTCGCTTCTCAGTCCTCGAGATACTCCTCGAGTCCCTCGTCTCTTTGATCCCTCAGTCCTCGAGTAACCCTCGAGTCCTTCGCCTGCTTGTTCTCCTAGGTGGATAGGACGCTGTGACCTCTTCGTGAGAGTCCGCCCTTCCACAGGTTGCTTGAACGACACTCGTAGTGCGTTCTGCGTAACAGGACCAGCTGATGCCCTCTCCAGAAAGGACAACCTAGATACCACCACCAACAACCAGGATGTGGTATTACTACCTGATGATCTTTTTGTCAATCTTATAGATCTTGATCTTCGTAAAAAGATCATTCATTCTACTAAAGAAGACCTAGTGGCTCTGGAAGCAATCTCCACCTTGCAGAAAGGATCCTCTCTTTTCCCTTGAGCCTCCCCTGAGGATTGGAGATGGTTGGATGAAATGCTATACTACAAGGGACATCTTTTTATCCCTGAATCTCAACGGCATAAATTAGTCACCGAGATCCATGAATCTGATGCAGAAGGCCATGGCAGATATTTTAGAACTCTTTCCCTTCTCCAACAGGATTATTGGTAGCCAGGGCTTTCAACCTTTGTTTGCAAGTTTATCAAGGGATGTGTGATTTGCCAATCACACAAGGTCAACACTCACCCAACCACACCACCGGCCATTCCAAATGCAATGGAATCTGTTCGCCCCTTCCAGAATATTTCGATGGATTTGATCACAGGCCTTCTGGTATCTGCAGGGTTTGACTCTGTTTTGGTTGTGGTCAACCATGGGCTTACAAAGGGGGTAATTTTCCTCCCTTGTCTCAAAACAATTGATGCCGCAGGAGTAGCAATGCTCTTTTTCAAGCATATCTTCCCTAGATTTGGATTACACGATCGATGCATCTCAGATAGGGGCCTTCAATTTGCATCAGCCTTTGCTTGAGAACTGGCCTGCTTACTGAAATATGACCTCACCCTATCTACTGCTTACCATCCCCAAACCGATGGAGAAACTGAATGCATCAATCAGGAATTGGAGACTTACCTTTGGATATTTTGTGATGGAAATCCTGCTAAGTGGCATGACTTACTCCCTATGGCCGAGTTCACTCATAATTCCACTACATATTTGGTTACCAAACAAACCCTGTTCTCCCTCATGATGGGCTATGAACCCTGAGCTTACCCACCAATCAGCAAAACTTTCCTTCCTGCACTTAATCCCGACTCTCCATTTTAGATAAAGCAAGAGAAGAGGCCAAAGCTGTTCATGTCAATGCTCAGCAATGACTCAAGGAACAGGGATGGAAGACATTCTCCCCATTCAAAGTTGGCAATAAAGTCTGGCTTGAAGGAAAAAACCTTCAAATCCCCTATCCATCCTGAAAGCTTGCCCCAAAACGAGAAGGCCCCTTCGAAATTGAGAAAGTTATCTCTTCAGTTACCTACCAGCTACGTCTCCCCTCCTCCTGGAAGATACATCCTGTTTTTCATGCCTCCCTTCTCACCCGGTTCATTGAAACACCAGAACATGGACCCAATTTCCTTCAACCTCCACCCGATACCATTGAAGGAGAAGAAGAGTATGAAGTAGAAGCCATCCTGGCACATAGAGGACATGTGGGATGAAGAAAATATCTGGTCAAATGGAAAGGATATTCTTCTGCAGAAAACACTTGGGAACTGGCAGCCAATCTCTCTAATGCTCATGAACTCCTCTCAGCTTATAGGAAGTTACATCTGTCAGCTTTTCTCGACAGATTTTCCCTAGTAAAGTCTCCTCCCCAACATCGGTGATGAAATTATTGAAGACAAGAGTCTTGGAGCTGGAATCTCCAATGTACAAAGGGGGTATTGTTACAGTTTTTCCTTTTTCTCCCTTGATAAGTCCCCCTACTCTTTGCTCTATGAACAGTGACTACCGATAAACCCTCAGGATCTTCTCTATCAAGCCAAGCCGGAGAAGTGCCAAGGACTATTCCATTGACTCCCAGTTTTCCCTTCACATTGTCACCTCTTCACAGTTGTCACACCTTCACCATCTCACTATGATGGTAACCACTCATAGCCTCGTAGCCATCATCTTTTGATCCCTTGATTCCATCATTGATGCTGTGCATTGATACTTCTTTCACCTTAGTTACCCATGATTCATCCTGACTCATCCTGACTCATCATGGCCATGTGCACTGCTTATCTCTACACTATATAGTTGAACCTGCTTTGTACCATAGTTCCCCAGCTAGTTCTATGCAATCTATGTGTAGTTTTCTGGCCTCCACGAGACTGCTCATTGCAGTTAGTGAGATCCTCTTGTGTCTTCACACTACACCTCAGAGTGTGCACTCGACTAGTTGCTTTCATTGGTTCTGGACTTAGTGTCGAACCTTTGACCTTGCTGGATAACTCCATGCAAGTGTAACAGAGAGAGCCTGGTCAGCCATGTTGTCAGAGTTCTAGAAAAGGAAGGAAAGTGGCTTAGGAGGATGGTGCAGTGAAAAGAGTGGATGCAATGAGCAGGATGGATGGGTGGCAAGGGATGAGTGAGCTGGTGGAGGTGAGGATGAAAAAGGACTACTGCTTAGGCATGCTTGTCTGAAGACCTAGAACTAAGTCTATGCTCATGCCTCACTTTGGCTTACAAAGAATCACTGCTGGTATATTGTTTTCCCTAACAAGAGTTTTCATTTTGTTAGAAGAGGCATTTCTTGTTGTTAGGACCGGGTCTCCGGTGCTCCGGAGGGATGTCCGAGGGTCGGGGTTGTGGGCCTTGGCACAGGACTTATGTGTCACACCCTTGCTTAGGTTCAGGCCCTTAGGGGTCGGAGGTCAGAGTAGTGGAGTTGGGAATAGGAGGCTCGGAGTTACTAAGAGGATAGTTGGAGATGGTCGGGGACAGGGATCGGGAACACCGGAGTATCCTAGTCGATATTCAGACTGAGGAGTACATGATCGAGTATCTACGATTTATATACTGAGGGAAAACTATGGATTTGTAATACAGGTAAGAAGTAAACCAGAGCTGTGCACCGTAGCGAGCGGAGTGACGGACTGCTGAGTAAACTATAATGTAAATATTGGAAGGTGGCACAGCCTGTCAGAATACAAGGAAGTACATAAAAGGAAATGGTCACATGGGTCTGGGGGTCAGGGGATGTGTCCTGAAGGAGATCGCATTGGAGTTGTAGCGGAGATGAGACCGGAGGACCAGAGTACTGGAACGGCATATGACACTTGCGGTATAAACCATGCTTGTATTTTGATCAATATTGGAAAAGTGAACATTACATGATATAGGGGCTATACAGAATTATGCTAATTTGACCATGTTCCCCACCAAAAAAAATTAATACAGACAGTGTAAAACTTTTGCAGTCTCCAGAGAGTTACCACATCTTAGCACCTCGCACTGTATAACAGGTCAATGATCAGGAACAAGCTACAACGTTCAAGTTAGAATCAAAAATGAACGACAATGGCCTGTTGGCACAGTAGGTGAGTGACATAATCAACCACCTAGGTGTCAGTGCACTGAGTGAAAAGAAGCCTAGGGTCCTTGACATGCATATAGCCTGCAGGCCAGATGCCCCTGTTGATGTGGCTTCTGGATGAGCTAAACCCCTTGATCTTCAGTGCACCCTCCTCTGCTTCCTCATCAGAAGTGGTCACTTGACCAAAGATCATGGGGTTGGAGTAGTGCCAGCAGAGCAGGACATACATGTGTGTCTGTGTCCTCTCCAGGCAGATGCCATTCACCATGAGGCCATCCATGAGCCATGTGGCAGTGAATTGAGAACTGCACAATAGGAAAAACGAAAACAAATGATGAGCAAGAAGGCATGTAAAGAGAGTAGAACACATACATTCCATCCTGGCAGCCATATCTTGCAAACCTGACCTGTTGGAAGCTGAATGGCTCCATGCTGTGAGAGGTAACAGAGTGGAATAGTCTGCTGAAAGTGGTGCTAGGTGCAAGACAGAAAGAACAAGTAAAACAATGGCTCCAAAAGGGATCAGTGCATGGATAAACAGTGATGTCGAAGCTGCCAGGGACAGCAGGGCCTCTGGAAAGCTGCCGGATGAAGCTTCCAAGGGAAGACCTGATACTAGGTGTGTTGACAATGCTCAGAGCATCGCTGGTGGAGTGCTCGCTGCTGATGAATAAGGCAGCAGGTGTTACAGTTTTTCTTTTTCTTTCCCCTTGATAAGTCCTCCTACTCTCAATCTCAACCCCGATATCTATCGACAAATCATTAGGACCCCTTCAT
This sequence comes from Boletellus aff. lepidospora, assembly GCA_038094175.1. Classification (NCBI taxonomy): domain Eukaryota; kingdom Fungi; phylum Basidiomycota; class Agaricomycetes; order Boletales; family Boletaceae; genus Boletellus; species Boletellus aff. lepidospora. The sequence goes on from JBBPTT010000381.1 coordinate 17,178, forward strand.
TAGGTCAAACCATTAGACAATGGATGTCTATTCCGATGGCGACCATCTATTCCCTTCACATCGTCATCTCTTCACATTGTCACATCTTCACCATCTCACTGTGATGGTAACCTACGCATAGCCTCGCAGCCACCATCTTTTGATCCTTTGATCCCATCACCAATACTGCGCATTGATGCATCAGTCACCCTAGTTACCCATGATTCATCCTGACTCATCGACGGCTGTATGCACAGCCTACTCTTGTACTATATAGTCGACCCCAGTTTGTATCCTAGTTCCCCAGCTAGTTCTATGCAATCTACGTGTAGTTTTCTGGCCTCCTCGAGACTGCTCATCGCAGTTAGAGAGATCCTTCCAAGTGTCTTTGCACTACACTTTGAGTGTGCACTCAACTAGTTGCTTTCATCGGTTCTGGACTTGTTGTTGAGCCTTTGATCTTGCTGGATAGCTCCACGCAAGCATAACAAAAGAACTAGCTATCTTTCTGTCCCTGCTTTTCAACAGTAGGACTCTAGCCGACACCACCCCGTTTACCAAGCGTCTTCCTGGGAAGACTAGGATCTTTAGTAATCGCCGCTGCTATTGGAACAACCGCGATCAAAGCTATCTTTACTCCATGACGGATTGGGAAGATAGTATGTAAGCATGTCTAGCTTTTGGGATTGGGGATCTTCCTCCAGGGACGAAGAACAACCCCCACAACAACCCACCCCTCCACCTGTCGAAGAAGACCGTGGATGGTCTAGGACTAGAACTTCACCAAGGAATGGCGGAAGTTATTGAGTACCAGCTTCCTCATCGGAACAGGAAGGAAGTCCTCAAGAGGAAAGCTCCCAAGAGGAGAATGATGCTTCGTCGTCTTCGCAAGAAGAACAGGAAGTCCAGGAGTTTCGGCAAGTGCCTTTACCTCCCATGATGTTAGGAATGTCTACCAGACCACCACGAGTACCAGGAACAACGGGAACGGAATCCCCTCGACCTAGCAGTATCAGAACTATTACAGGACATAGTTCCCCATGAGTTGGGACCCCAGGAATAGGAGGAGCACCGATAATCGCCACCTCATCCACCCATGGATCACCAAGGCCATTGTCAGTATGATCTGCCATTAGAGAAATGCCCAGTCTGCCACTGCACTCTGGAAGAATCTCCGGAGCAACGAGTGCTCCACCAACCGCCTTTGGGACAGTCCCATATCCTCCACCCAGAAGACCATTGGCATTACCCACTGCTCCACCACCCACACCCACCGCCTACCCAGAGATAACAGTCCAGATCATTCCCCCCAAAATGACTCAACCAGAGGAACCTACACAACCTATAACATTCCCCACTCAGGCACTAATCCCGCCACCAGTTGAGATCCCTCAGATCAGACCACCATCCATCCTGGGTTTTTCTAACATCTTGATACAACCCACACTTCCTCCTCCGCCTATCCCACTTGCATTACCCGCTCCTATACCTGCCTTACCAACCCCAGTAGCACTAACGATGGCTGACCCAGAAGAACCCCAGGAAATCCAAGCCGGAAATCTGGACCCCTTTAGTGGAGTCACCACAGATGCTAAACGATGGTTTGGCGCCATGAAAGCTTACCTTTCAATTAACTGAGAGGTCTATAACGAGCTAGCGCAAGTAGTCATTATTCTCAACAATATGACAAATGGGATGGCCGCAATCTTTGCCAAAGGATGGTACCAAAACCTACAAGACACGGTAACCAGTAGAAAGCAGATGAGCCAACTTCTAAAGGAACTTGAAGAAGGATTCTTCAATGTATTTGCCCCAGGTGATTCTCAGGCAAATGCGAGATCACAACTTTACGCTTTGAAACAGGGAAGGAAGTTGTTCTCTACCTTCCAAATTCAATTCAAACTCCTCGCCTCCATGGCAAGTATGGGCCAACAACATGAAATCTTGATTGACCTGCTCAGGATAGCTGTCGATACCCAGCTGGTCAACCTTATGACCGCGGTAGACCCACCACCAGATACATGGCATAAATGGGTAGAGAAAGCTGTTACGCTTGTGTGGAATTATCCAGCAAGGTCAAAGGTTCGACGACTGGGTCGGAACCAATGAAAGCAACTAACAGAGCGCACACTCTGAGGTGTAGTGTGAAGACACGAGAGGTTCTCACTAACTGCGACAGGCAGTCTCGTGGAGGCCAGATAACTACACATAGATTGCGTAGAACTAGCTAAAGAATAATAGTACAGGTCATGGGTCTTTATATACTGCTAGGTAACTTGCTATGACAAAGAATCGGCCAATGAGGCGTTATCCATCATGACAAAGAGACTGCGGTATCCAGGGGAAGAGGAACATGAGATGATGCGAGAGAATCATCTTAGGAGAGGGATGTCCGAAATAGAAATGGGCGCATCAAGAATGAGACTAAACTGGGGGGGCATAGGGGCTGGATATAAATCCGAATATAAATGACTATCAGGAGTCGTGACTAATCGGGAAGCATAGACAGATGGAGAGGAAAAACTCATCAAGGTTACGCTGCATCGTGCCGGTCTAGAGAGAGTGGCATTTCTTGTAACAATACCTCCGGCATAGATTGGAGGCCCTGCCTCCGATATTCCCAAATACCTTGGGGTTCTCCAATTACTGTTCGGCCTCACCTCCATCGGGGTGGGTGGCGGTGGAATCCCGGTTCTGTGGGCAATCCTCCATAGCGTGCACCACACTATGACAGATTCCGCAATGACATCGAGGGCAGTTGTATTGGGAGTGACTGGGCGCCGATACCCTGCACAGTGGGCAGGTGTATTCTGGGCAATCCGGGCGATAATGTCCAGAGTTTCTGCAGGTGTAACAAACTGGGGCGCGAGTCGATCGAGGAGTAGATCTAGCGACGAAGTCGATGAAGGAGGTGAGGAGGGGTTGTAGGAATTGGTCGTCAAATCGACAATGAGCAACTGCTCTTCGGGATCTAGATCGAGTTCTGGGAGGTAAAATGGGGATGGGTCTGTCGTTCTCTCGAGGGTGTGGGGTGTCGGCTCTTTCCAGGGGCGGTGAGAATTCTCCTTCCGCCATGTTCGAAGATGTCTCGCTGGAAGCGATCGAAGGGGTACGGGCAACCAGTCGGGTTGCGGGATTGCTTGGTAGGGATATATGGACATACTGGTGCGAGTCTTCCTGAAGAGCGACGGGATTAGATAAGAATCCGACCATAAGAAAGTCCCGTGTTTCAGTGGGGGTTAGGGACTGTAGGATCGGCCACATGAATTCGTACATGGGTAGAGCAGGAAGGGAGGCGAGGAGAGTTATGATCCCGTGTCGTACCATCAGTTCCAGTATGTAGTCCTTCATCCGGGATAGCGCTACTCTGGATAAGGCATAGGGAGCAGCTAGCATGGAATCACTAGGGAGATTTTCTGTATGGAGGGCGAAGGCGTGGTAGTGGTGGTACAGGTTGAGGGTAAGGGGAAGGAACTCATTCTGTTCGAACTCGGGCATGTGGTTGATTGTTAGCACGAGATGTACATCCTGCAGGATTTTCTCCAATGCTTCCCAGAGTTGTAGTTTAGGAAGGCGATGGAATCGATAGATCTCTCCAAGAGCGTTCTCCTCAGTATGGGAGAGACGATATCCCTCCATGGGATCAGGGACAGAAGTGGTGGGGAGGTAGAGGTGGGTCATGGTTGTTTAGACTGTCTCTGAGGGGTTACAAATGGGTCTCCTTTTATTGTCACTGAGGATCCGCCCATCTCCGATTTAGCATGGGCGAATCCACTATATGGTCCACCTCCGGTCCAGTCACCTCTCTCCAGTTCCTGTCCTGTGGCGCTACCACCCGTTGTTCATGGCTGTGATGGGCACATCAGCGCCTCATTTTGATCCAGGCCCCCAGTGTGGGGGTCCCCACCCACTATCGGTCTTGTCCGGTTTCTATGGACCTGTCACCCCATGCTACGTATAGTAATGCCTTGTCCCAGACACGTACTTCTACCGCCCAAAACCTCGCTTTCTCTGCGAGATCATGGAGTAGGTGGGCGATGTAGAATAATAGGAGGGTGGTGAGGACGAGTAGGACTTCGTAGAAGTCGATGGAGAATTGCATGATGTGATGAGGTGGGGGCTGTGTAGTGGTAGCGGTAATGCTGAGGAGGTTTGGGGCGAGAGGTCACTTTTTATAGAAATTCTAGCTGTGCACGGACCAGTGCTTGTCGTATCAAATCGGAACTGCGGATTCAGGGTTCTTTTGATCGGAATGGACCGGGTTCCTACTGCGGAAAGGTCCCTGGGTGTCTTGCTTGATAATCCTTTAGTAATTTTCTGGAATTGGCTAGATTTATGGCGGGTTCCCAGGTGTTTTCGGCCGACGAGTAGCCTTTCCAGTTGACTAAATATCTTTGTCGTCCGAAAGTTCCCCTATGTGCGAGTATTGCTTCTACTTTGTATTCCTCTTCTCCGTCGATAGAGTCGGGGGGTGGTTTGATAAAATTTGGGCCATGTTCTGGTGTTTCGTGATATGGGGTAAGGAGGGAGGCATGGAAAACTGGGTGGATTTTCCATGTGGAGGGTAGCCTAAATTGGAAGGCTACGCTGGAAATGACTTTTTCGATTTCAAAGGGGCCTTCCCTTTTAGGAGCGAGTTTCCTGGACGGGTAAGGGATTCGTAGATTTTTTCCCTCAAGCCAAACCTTGTCTCCGACTTTGAAAGGTTTATACCTAGACCAGGCTTTTTCTTTTAGTCGTATTTGGGCAAGTTCGTGGGCCGCCTTTGCTTCTTTCCTAGCAAGGTCAAGGATGGTCATTCGCGATTCGAGGGTGGGGAGGAAGGTTTTTCCTATAGCAGGATAGGCTCTGGGTTCGTATCCCATCATGAGGGTGAATGGGGTTTGCTTAGTGACAGAATGGGTAGCAGAATTATGAGCGAATTCAGCCATTGGGAGAAGATCATGCCACTTAGCAGGGTTTCCATCGCAGAATATTCTGAGGTAGGTTTCCAGTTCTTGGTTGACTCGTTCAGTTTCTCTGTCAGTTTGTGGGTGATAGGCCGTAGAGAGAGCGAGGTCGTATTGTAGGAGTCGGGCGAGTTCCTTGGTGAATGCCGATGTGAACTGGGGACCTCTATCTGATATGACCCTTTCGTGGAGTCCGAATCTTGGGAAGACATTTCTAAAGAAAAGTTCAGCTACTCCTGCTGTGTCGATCGTTTTATTACAAGAGAGGAAAATTACCCCCTTTGTAAGTCCATGGTCGACCACGACCAATATAGAGTCACAACTATGAGATATAGGAAGATCCGTGATGAGATCCATAGAGATATTCTGAAAAGGCCGGTCGGCCTCCATTGGATTGGGGATCGGCGGAGGAACTGTTGGATGGGTGTTGATCTTATTTGCTTGACAGATCGTGCAGCCTTGGATGAACTTTCGAACAAACGTGGAGAGGCCTGGCCACCAATAGTCTCGCTGGAGCAGGGATAAGGTTCTGAAATATCCTCCATGTCCCCCAGCAGGGGATTCATGGATTTTGGTGACTAGTGAGTTTCGTTGCGATTCTGGGATGAATAGACGTCCCTTGAAATATAATAGTCCATCATCCCATCTCCAGTCATCGGAGCTTGCTCTAGGAAACAGTGAAGATCCCATCTGTGCTGCGGCGATCGCATCTCTTGCTAGGGGATCGTTTTTGGTGGATGCGACTACTTTTTCTTGTATGGCGAGATCGATCAGTTTGATAAAATGATCGTCAGGGATGAGAATAACGTTTTGATTATCATCGGTGGTGTCGATCTCTTCTTTTCTGGATAAGGCATCTGCTGGGGCCATTTTATTTCCAGGGAGGTTCTGGTATCGGATGTCGAAGTCCTGCAGGAATAGCATCCATCTCGCTTGTCGGCGAGATAATTTATGGGGTTGCTTAAAGTAGGCTAGGTTTTTGTGGTCAGTTTGGATGATCACCTGATGCTCAGTTCCCGATAGATAGTGTCGCCATTCTTCTAGTGCTCGGATAACTGCTAGTAGTTCTCGATCGTAGATGTCATAATTTCGTTCTTCATGAGAGAATGTTCTGGAAAAGTAAGCACAAGGGTGAAGGTCTCCGTTCCCATCAGCTTGCATTAGGACCGCGCCAGAAGCCGTGAGAGAGGCATCGGTCATGACGACAAAAGGTTTGGTGGAGTCAGGCATTCTGAGGACGGGTTTGGATAGGAAGGCTTTCTGCAGGGTTCAGAAGGTGTTTTCACATTCAGTTGACCAATTCCAGTTCACTCCTTTCTTTGTTAGTTCGTGGAGGGATCGACTGATCCCTGAGAAATCAGGGATAAATTTCCTGTAGAAGTTGCAGAATCCAATGAATGAACAAATTTGTTTTACAGAGGTGGGGGTTTTCCAGTCCTGGATCGCCTTGAGTTTCCCGGGATCAAGTGTGATTTCCCCAGGTCGAACTATCATTCCGAGGTAATCGACTTCGGTGACATTGAAGGAGCATTTACTCAGCTTAAGGAAGAGGTCATGGTCCTTCATTCATTGTAGAACTTTACGGGTTCTTTCGGTATGTTCTTCTTTTTGTTTCGAGGCGATGATAAGATTGTCCATGTATATGATTAGCCATCCTTCGGCAATCATGTTGGCAAAGACATGGTTCATGAGAGCTTGAAAAGTGGCTGGGGAGTTACTTTGTCCAAAAAACATTACTGTTGGCTCGAATAGTCCTAATGGGATGATGAAGGCAGCCTTCCACCGATCGGGAGGATGGATTAACACGTTGTTGTATCCCCATCTGATGTCCATCTTGGTGAAGATGGTCGCGTCCTTCAGTTGATCTACGAGTTCGGAGATATGGGGTAAGGGGTATGCATTTTTCACTGTATGTTCATTGAGATAGCGATAATCTTGGCAGGGGCACAATCCTCCATCTTTCTTGGGTACAAAGAAAAAGGGGGATGCTTGAGGAGACTGGGAAGGTACGATGGTCCCTTTCTTTAGATTTTCGTTGACGAACGTTTTGCAGGCTTCCAGCTCCTTAGGGTTTAATGGGTAGACCTTAGCTACTTTCGGTACGAAAGTATCCTTCAGATCTATATGGTGGTTATATTTTCGCGAAGGAGGAAGTTTGCCTGGTGGGGGTTCTTCGAACACTTGTCGGAATTCCTTGAATTCCGGGGGAAGAATGGTTTCTTTCTTTGTTGCCATTTCATTTTGGGCGATCTCAGTAGAGTGGGTTATCTTTCTGATTATTTCTTGCTGGATATGGGTATCGGGGTCAGTTGATAAATATCATAGCAGATATTGCTGTTCGATATGATCTTGTGAGCGAGATGTCGGGTTAATGGATTCAGGGAGGATGATTTCGCCTTTGGCCCAATTGATTTCTGGGTTTACCATTCTTAGCCAAGACATTCCTAGTATGATGTCTTCCTCTCCGCAATTGATGACGAGGAAGGTTTGATTCTTTAGGTGTAACGATTCGATCGTTAAGGATAGGGTTACTTTTCTCCATATCATCCCGTTTTCATTGAGGGTTCCGTCTGCGTTTGTGGCTCTGATGGGGATCTTAAGTCTTCTGGTTGATAGTTCTAATCGTTCCACTAGTTTTCTGTTTATGAAGCAATTACTTGCTCTGCTATCCACCAGGGAAGATACTTCAGCGATTTTTCCTGTTTCTTCTTCACATATGGAGACAGGAAGTTGAATTGCTTGATCTTCGATTGGCGATATAATTACAGGGATAACGGTGGTGGGGATTGGTGACGCTGGAGCACCTTTCTCCTTTAAAAACCCTCCACTTCTTTCTCTTGGGGTGTGGATTCCTCTTTCGTTTCCATCCCCTCGTCCTTTGAGAAGCATATTTCTAGCACTTTAACCGCTTCAGATCTGGAGATTTTATTTTTCTCCAGGAAGGTTTGGACTTCGTCTTCTGTCTGTAATACTCGAGTAGGTGGTGCATTTCTAGATGGGGGAGAGACTTTCCTGTAAGTCCTTTCTCTAGTTCTTCCCCTGAAGGTTGGTCCATTGGATCGATGGTTCCTCGTGGAACACCCTACTTGGTGACAAATGAAGCATTTGTTGTTCTTCACGTGTTCAGCTCTTTCTACTGGGGAGAGTCTGATGGCGACGATTTCCATGGCGTTCGGATCTCTGTGGTTTCTAGATGATCCTGCTTCTGGGCGAGTCTGACCCATTCTGAGTAATTGGGTCCTGGTCCTGATTTGGTCAAATTGCGCAGCTTTTTCGATCCATTTGGTCCATTTTTCCGGGATTGGATCTACTGCTGTCATGAGGTTTACGATATCCGCATGCACAGCTACCCTGAGTAGATCGATAAGGATCGTGTCTTGATGTCCCATGCCTGCGTTGGCTACCAGAAGCTCGAATTGAGCTCTGAAGGTGGGGAATGTTCCCCTTCCCTGTCTCAAAGCATAAAGCTTAGATCGTGCATCAGCTTGAGCATCACCTGGGGAGAAGGTTGTAAAGAAGTCTTTCTCCAGTTCGTTGAAGATGATGTTGATCTTTCCTTGCGCCGCATCATCTAGTTTCTGATACCATCCTTCAGCAAATGTAGCCACTAGTCCCGTTTTCATGTTATTTAGGAGAATAACAATCTGTGCCAGCTCATTGTATACTTCATGGTTAAGCATAAAGTAAGCTTTCATCACTCTGAACCATCTTTTGGCATCCTCGGATTTTCCGCTGAAGTTTTCTGGGCATCCCGCCCTTATCTCCGATTTCTTGGTAATGACTGGGGCAGGTGTGGTGGGAGGAGCTGGTGTAATGGGAGGGGGTTGGTGAGTCATGACTGATATCGGATGTGGGGGAGATAACTCAATTGGGGAAGGTTCTTGAGGGGTGGAAAATCCGGTATGTTCGTCTCCAGGTTCCGTTGGGATAGAGACGATCGGGGGAGCTGGGGATACTTGTGATAATCGGCAGATTCGTCGTGGGGATTGGAAAGGGTTGACTGGTAATTGCGCAACTCCGGCTAGTCTTCTCCTCTCAGATCGGGGAGCAGGAGAGCTTGAGATAAGTTCTTCCTCCTGATCAAAGTTCTCAGGTAGTTTGATCCTGGATCATGACATGGTGACTGAATGTTCCCTCCTCTGCTCTTCTTGGGCAGAGGTTAGGTTCTTCTTCCTAGATTTGTTTGGGTCGGCAAATAAAGTTCGTGAACAGGGCAACCGTGGTGACGACTGCTTCGCCTAAACGTAGGATAGTGGTGATTGCTAGGATGAAGACAAGCAGTTGTAATCTGTTGTCTGGCTTCGTGATGGGTTCCCTAGAGTCCTTCTGCTGAAAAGCAGGGACTAAAACAGAGCTAGTTCTTTTGTTATGCTTGCATGGAATTATCCAGCAAGGTCAAAGGTTCGACGACTGGGTCGGAACCAATGAAAGCAACTAACAGAGCGCACACTCTGAGGTGTAGTGCGAAGACACGAGAGGTTCTCACTAACTGCGACGGGCAGTCTCGTGGAGGCCAGATAACTACACATAGATTGCGTAGAACTAGCTAAAGAATAATAGTACAGGTCATGGGTCTTTATATACTGCTAGGTAACTTGCTATGACAAA
>JBBPTT010000382.1:0-26667 GCA_038094175.1 Boletellus aff. lepidospora
CGTTCCTTTCAGGCACATACTACCCTCACTTGCCTTCTCCGAAACCCATCCTCATGCAGAAACGGATGACGTGGCACAAACTCCACGAATACCTTCGCACCATCAGTGCCGTTCATTCCTTTCTCGAACGCCACCCCGAGGACGCAGAACGGCCCGATGGCGACATCGTCGTGCGATTCTGGAAGTCACTCTTGAGCGGTGCGTCGGCACAGGATGGTACAAGCGTGCAGCCAGAGGAGGATGTCGAGGTCGAGTGGCCGTTGTCGTTGATACTCGTCAAGAAGGCATAAGTGCAAGGCCAGATGGCGTTTTCGTGGCTCGTGTTGGACCTTTGTCGAACGTGTCAGTCATCATATCGACTAAGATCTATTCTAGGGTTTATGCTTGAACGGAAATACGGTACGGTCATCGCTTCCAGACCTGTGATGGAGCGGTCTATGACAGTAATCGCGCCTTGTGTTTGTACTACCATGTCATCATCAAACTCCCTTCCATTCTTGGAGTTTGATGATCCTGCACGTGGGGAGAGGAGAATTTTGCGCCCGTTCAACACTGGCGTTTGGCGCCGCCCTGCCCACCTCTGAATTCGAACAAGACTACTTCAGACTGCTGGCCATACGATGGGTTCGTACAAGATCTGTGCCAGGATGACCCGGGACCTTGCAGTTTGATGGTTCACTTTATAGACCCACAAGCCGTTGAAATCCCAAATCCGAATGGCACTGGACAAATCCAGAGCATCAGCTTCAAGCCAGGGGGTTGTCATCTTATCGGCGTGGATAGTTCAAGTTACCTTCGTCAATGGAAGGCTGACAGCGGAGAGGAAGTCGGTTCAGCGATGAAAGTAAATGGCAACACCTGGGCTTTAGTCGCATCAACAGATGGTCGATGGATCGTGAGCGGTGACTCAGGAGGCAATGCCATCGTTCGGAGCGCAGTTACTCACAGAGTCGAGATTAAAATTTCAGACTGTGCGAGCTGGGTCTATGCAGTTGACGTGTCAAATGACTCCACACGGGTTGCCACTGGAGAGGATGATTGCACAGCCCGTGTTTTCGACATCATTTCCGGTGTCAGAGTCATTCCTCCCCTCGAGCACGACGCCCCTGTTGTCGGCGTCAAATTTTCACCAGATGGCACTCGACTCGCTACGGCCACGTATTATTGTACGTGCGCTGGTGTTTATGATACTCATTCTGGGCACAAACTGTTCAGCATTCCGATTCAAGTCACTTGTTTACCAATTACTCCGCTTGCCTGGTCTTCCGATGGCCAACAACTTTTCGTGGCGTCCGCAGGAAAAATCACCTCCTTTGGCACATCCCCATCTTCTCGTTCCGAATGGGCAATCCAAAATACCGAAAATAATGTGTCCGTCGTAACCCACGGTCAATTCATTGCATGTTCCGCGGGCACTTCGATCTCCTTCTGGGATTACGCTTCACACAAACAAATTGGCAGCACCATCAGCCATATGACACCAATTCGTTCCATTTCTATATCGCACGACGGGAGGTACCTTGCGTGCACTCATGAAAAGGGAATTACAGTCCACAATCTCAGCAACTTACTTCCTGATGCCTGCCTCCTCGCATCCATGGTCTGTCGAATTCCACTCATGCAACTGAGTAAGGCGGTACTCGACTCATGGACACCAGGCGGCTCAGCAGACACGGAGAAGATACTGTCGAAAGAAATTGAGCAGAGCTGCAATCCTAGCCACTATGTCTATGCAGCCAGGTCTCTGGTACGGGCGCATTTGAAGGAGTGGAATGCCGCAATTGAGGACGCCGACATGGTCACTTTCCCCTTTCATTATCATATCCATACTCATTCAAGCCGATGGATAGTCCCTTCAGATCGAACCGTCGCCTATAGGTCAAATTGCAAGATGCATCGCCCTCATCGGTGCAGGTCAACAAGAAGATGCACTCGATGACTTTGACTTCGCATTTCGTGACGGCGATCCGAGTGACACCACGTTGCTTTTGGTCATCAAGGTGGGATATTCACGTGTTCCATATTCAGTGCCACCAAATTTTGTTTCGTGTAGTCTATCCTCTTGTTCACATGCGGAAAGCGTAAACAAGCAGTGTCGCGTCTCCGTGGCTTGGTCACTTCCGCCGATGGAGAAGTGAAAGGGTATTATACTCAGGTATGCACGTCACGCAGTAGCAGGTTGCAAGCGCCACTTTTGACATTTGGGGCAGGTGCTTGGGAGTATGTATCTGAGACAGGGAGACTATGAGAATGCGACGCAGACACTTGAGCTTGCTGAGATTCCTTCCAGTCCACAGGATTCTAATATTTTAACAACGATCTCTTTCGTAAGCTTTCCACTGGCGTCGCGTTGCAATACTCATTCACTTTATGTGAAAGATATTCAATTGGAGGTTTGATGGGCTAAAGGCCACAGCATGGCAACACCTGTGCGAACGTTTATACATCTCTGGGCACATAAAGGAGGTTGGGGAAACTCTTTTAGACATGGTCAATCCACTGGCTGAGGACAAAAGGGAGCTCGCCCACGGTTGGATTCTGGAAAAGATTGTGACACGTTCAAGACAAGTGACATTGCTTCTGTGGACCGGAAAGTCGTCGACGCGTAATAGCTGCCTTCCCAGTTCTCCCTCCGCTTACAGCAACCCCCCATTTGTTCCGCCGCCCCTTGAACAAGGCGAACTAGAAGAACTGACAAATGCTTTACGGACTGTTTATTCATCCGATGATGCATTGATTATATATGGCCGCCTGACCCGCTTGCAGCCAGTACGGTTTGCTCACTTTCGCCTTCACCTCCCGTGCATCCCATTCGGTGTAACAAAACTCACAAGAAAGCATGGGAATGTGTATCGTGCACAACTACTGGACTCGGGGACGTGGAATTCACAACAGCGGATCTGATCCCATTGAAAACGCCACGGAAATTGGTGTTCGTGGACACGAGGGTAAACAGTCTTGATGAGCCTCTCAGTGCGGCCACCTGGGCAGATGCCTTGGTATCGGATACGGAGTCGAACCCAGACCTGGAGAACAACGGGGAAGCAAACAGCGAGCAAGTGCACACCTCGATCATCGAAGAGGTACCGTCCACTGTTCCATTGGATGCTTGTACACAGGCTCTGCGCCTGATCGCACGTATGGGGCAGCCTTTTGGTGCACTTCTGCTTTCGCGGCAATCTGATGGCGCATACAAGCGGGTGGCCGCTGAGCACGAGATCATCGTGCGTTGGTCAGGAACCAGGGTTGCGAGGGACATCCGTGTGGAGGTGATGGAAATACTGTGATCTTGACCGGTTACCTTGTATTGATGCTCACTGTGCTTTTTCTTATGCGTTGTTGCCTAGGTTTACATGGTCTGTAGGATACTCGAGCATCGAAAACTCTGATATGAGCATTACGGTCACTGCAAACAAATTCAGCTTTTTTTTTTTGGCATCGCACCGAAGCTCTGTTGGATTTACTGCTTCCAGCAATGCTAACCGATCAGCGATCCTAGTATAGCACCTACCCGACATGCTCATGTTGCGATTCAATCCCGCTCACTACACTCCCGCTCGGTGGCACAGACCTACTCTGAGCTGCGACTGCCCAAATACCCCACTCGGGCCCCACAGCTGTCGCACTTTTTCCAAGGCTCCGATTCATGGACGTCCATCGGTCCGTACCGGCAATAGTCCGGACGATCGGTCCTCGATGGACATCTCGTAGCGGTGCCGGATCCAAACGACGTCGTCCCGGGCGCATTCAGGAACTTTACGCGTTGTCATTTCACAGGTATGCATATATTTTAGTGCCTCATGCACGTAGCTAAAACGACGACCTCCGTCTTTCCTTTCAGGCACATACCACCCTGACTTGCCTTCTCCGAAACCCATCCTCATGCAGAAACGGATGACGTGGCACAAACTCCACGAATATCTTCGCACCATCAGTGCCGTTCGTTCCCTTCTCAAACGTCACCCCGAGGACGCAGAACGACCCGACAGCAACATCGTCGTGCGATTCTGGAAGTCACTCTTGAGCAGTACATCGGTGCGAGATGGCACAAGCGTGCAGCCAGAGGCGGAGGTCGAGGTCGAGTGGTCGTTGCCGTTGATACTCGTCAGGAAGGCATGAGGGCAAGGCCAGACGGCGTTTTCGTGGCTCGTGTTGGACCTTCGTCGCACGTGTCAATCATCGACTGCGCTGGTGTTTATGCTCGAATGGAAGTACGGTACAGTCGTTATTTCCAGGCCTGTGGTGGACCGGTCTATGATGGTACTCGTGCTTTGTGTTTGCACTATTATCAAGCGCGTTTGGCGCCGCCTCTGAATCCGAATGTTGAACACCAAGACTACTTCAGATTGTTAGCCACGCAATGGGTTCGTACAAGAACTGCACGGTTTGATGATTCACTTTATGGGCCCATGAGCAGTCGAAATCCCAAATCACACTGGACGAATGTTCAGCGTCAGCCTCAAGGCAAACGGTTGTCATGTCGTCAGTGTGGATACTGCAGGACACCTTCGCCAATGGAAGGCTGACAGCGGAGAGGAAGTCGGCTCAGCGATGCAAGTGAACGGAACTTGTGCCTGGGCTGTAGTCACATCAGCGGATGCCCGATGGATCGTGAGCAGTAACTCAGGAAACAGGGTCATCGTTTGGAATGCGCGTAGCTTTCAGCCACAATTCACTGCCCCCGGTGGCCTTGTAAACAAGGTAACATAACAATGGAATTTCAGGATTTGCAGAGATTCAAGTACCGTACAGACATAGACCGTCAGCAGAGGGAGACAGCTGGAAGTTATGAGAACACAGGTATGCAGAGCCCACAATAAACTTACCCATTCGAGGATCAACACAAGGACATTGGAGACATGTTGCCCGTCCTCAGACAAATTGCTTCGGCCAAGTTGGAAAGGAGCCGATTCATAGTAAACCCATTTTTCCTGTTCCCTTTTCAAGATAAGAAAAAGCCATGTGTGTCCACTGGAAATGCAAAAACGAATCTCCTCGGCTCTGTAGGTGTGTCAATAAGAATGGACTAGGGTAGTAAAGATATGGACTTGGCTTCGATCGCCAATGCAACCGCTTGACCAACGGCTTCAGGTATATGTGATACAACTGGACTTCCGGCCACCTGCACACGTTTTGCTTCAACAAGGAAAAAAAGTCCTTGCGAACACGTAAAGATGTCACGTTCACGCCTCGCACCACCAACACCAAGTAGTCGTTCTGAAAGAACGTGAACCATAGGTTCGATAAGTCTAATGAGTAGCTGACCTTTGTTTTGCATCTCGTCTCTGTACTGTATAACAAAGTAGTCAACGCTTCCTGTCGGCAATGCCTCATACTCTTTGTTTTTCAGCGAGACTCCATGTTGGGGTGCAATCCTCATCTCCGGGAAGATCGCGACTTCTAAACGTGAATCTATCTTCCGGGCCATCCTCGCTATAGTCAACAGGACGGCATCGATAATCATGCGTGATCCGGGCTCGTACTGTATACAATAGTTAGGATGAAGTCGACGGCAGGATGGCGTGTCTTACATCCATATTCACCCGGTCGTAGATTTCCAGGAGTTGATCCTTCAGTTTATCGGCATGCTCCTTTGCCCGCGCCATCTTTCCCAATCCATAGAGCTTGTCCGACTGAAATGATAATAACCTTCTCTCTATCCCAAGCCTTTCCAGGTCGTCTTCTTTCAAGCTCGAAAAACTGATCTTCTGATAGAGAAGCTGTTACATTCGAAGCCCTACAGACGATATCGAATACGCACTGTTTTTTTTGCACTCGCAAGAATTTCCTCCAACGCCTCGACATGTTCGATGATAGACGACATCTCGTTTTCTGTTTCTTCGATACCGTCTAGCTCTTCTTTGAGAATTTCGATGTGACGCAAGGCCTTCCTCATCTTTGAAACGTCCACAGCGCTGTCTTGAAAGCTACGCTTTCGTTTTTTGGTTTCCGTCGACATCGTATAAGGCAAGTATATTTCGTGAAAAAAGTGTGCTGTGCGCGTTTGTCGTATTGGATCGTTCATTGAGCTGACTAAGCTGGTCCAACGGTGGCGCGGCAGCCTCCGAGCCGCGACTGCCACGTCCCATAGCTGGCACATTTTTTCCAAGGCTCCGATCCACAGGCATCCGTCGGTCCGTACTAGCAACAGCCTGGACGATCGATCCATGATGGTCATCTCATAGCGATGCGGATCCAAATGGCGTTGTCCCAGGTGCACTCCAGGACCTTGCGTGTCGTCATCTCACTGTAAGCCTACGAGTCCACTAGTCACGTGCCTTAGCGCCCCTTGTACCCGTACGTCATAGTCACCCCAACAGAGCGTGGTCCAGTTCGCTTGTCCGCTCGTCTCTGTGTTCCCGCCATCGGCCACGGCAGGTTTCCACTCACTTCTCATACATGTAGCTGAAATGACGACCGGCTCCGTCTTCTCCTCTAGGTACTAAATGCTACCTTCACTTCCCCTCCTTGAAACCCATCTTCGTGTAAAAACGTATGATTTCCATGTATCTCCGCACCATCGGTGCCCTTCGTACCTTTCTCGAACGCTACCTAGAGGATGCGAAACACTGAAAGCCCGACAGCGGCGTCGCTGTGCGATTCTGGAGGTCACTCTTGAGCGGTGTGTCGGCACAGGACAGCGTCAATATACAGCCAGAGGAAGAGGTCAAGGTTGAGTGGCTATCATCGTTGACGCTCGTCAAGAGGCCCTATTGCGTTTTCGTAGATTGTCATATCTACTAAATTTACTCTGATACTTGTACTTGATTGGGATAAAGTCCCAGCGAAATGTAATCAAACACCGCCATAACGCCGGGAGCCTTCCATTCTTGAAGCCCGATGATGCTGCACGTGGGCAGAGGAATTTTTGGCGCCCTGTGCATTTACCCTGTTTATCTTTGAACATCAGGGCTGCTTCCAACTGTTGGCCATACGATGGGTTCGTACGGGATCTGCGACAGGACGGCATGGGATCCTGCAGTTTGATGGCTCCTTTTACAGACCCACAAGCCATCGAAATCCCGAATCACAGTGGACGAATTCAGAGCATCACTTTCAAGCCCGATGGTTGTCATCTTGTCAGCGCGGATGATTCAGGTTACCTTCGTCAATGGAAGGCCGACAGCGGAAAGGAAGTTGGTTTTGCAATGAGGGCAAAGGGCAACAATGGCGCCTATGCTGCAGTCGCATCAATGGATGGTCAATGGATCGTGAGCGGTGACACAGGAGGCAATGCCATCGTTTGGAGTGCAGCTACTCACAAAGTCGTGATTGAAATTTCAGACCATACAAGCTGGGTCTATGCAGTAGACGTATCAAGCGATTCCGCACGGATCGTCACTGGAGGGGATGACTGTATCGCCCGGGTTTTTGACATCGTTTCTGGTGTCAGAGTCGTTCCTCCCCTGCAGCACGACGCCCCCATTGTCGGTGTCAAATTTTCGCCAGATTGCAGTCGGATCGCCACGGCCACATATTGTCACATATGTTCTGGTGTCTATGATGCTCACTCTGGGGACAAATTGTTCGACATTTTAATTGAAGTCACTTATATGCCAATTACTCCGCTTGCCTGGTCTTCCGATGGCCAGCAGCTCTTCTTTGCATCCCCAAGAAAAATCACCTCCTTTGACACATCCACATCTTCTCGTTCTGAATGGGCAATCCAAAACAGCGAAAATAATGTGTCCGTCGTGACCCATGGTCAGTTCATCGCATGTTCCGCAGGCACTTCGATCTCCTTCTGGGATTATACTTCACACAGGCAGATTGGTGGCACCATCAGTCATACGACACCGATTTACTGCATTTCTATATCTCATGACGGGAGGTGCCTTGCATGCAGTCACGCAAAGGGAATCGCAATTCACAATCTCGGCAACTTCCTTCCCGATGCCTACCTCCCTGCATCCCGGGTTTGTCGGATCCCACTCATGGAACTGAGTAAGGTGGTGCTCGACACATGGGCACTGGGCGGCTCAGCAAATGTGGAGAGAATGTTGTCGGAAGAAATTGGTCAGAGTTCCAATCCTAGCCACCATGTTTATGCAGCCAGGTCCCTGGTATGGGCACATTTGAGAGAGTGGAAAGCCGCAACTGAGGACGCCGACATGGTAACTCCATCACTTCTTCAGTCTACCTGTGTTCACCTAGGCTTATTCACAGTCCCTTCGGATAAAGCAGTCACATATTGGGGTGATCGCAAAGTGCCTTGCCCTTGTTGGTACAGGTCAACAAGAGATCGCTCTCGATGACATTGACTTCGTGTTTCGCGACAGCGATTCGGGTAATGGGACGCTTCTCTTGGTCATCAAGGTGCGTCCTTGACATATTTTGTATGCATTAGGATCAGGTTTCATCGTATTCAGTCTATTCTCATATTCATGTGTGGCAGGCGTGGACAAGCAGTATCACGCCTTCGTTGCTTGATCGCGTCTGCAGACAAAGAAGAGAAAGGCCATTACGCTCAGGTATGTGCACCATATAGCGGCAGGCGTAGTTTCTAATACCCGCGCAGGTCCTTGGGACTATGTACCTGAAACAAGGAGACTATGAAAACGCACTACAGTCGCTAGAGCTAGCAGACACCCCATCCACCCCTCGAGACTCCTGTCCTTTGACGACGATCTCTCTCGTAAGCTTTCTGTCAGCACCGTGCGGTGATATATGCTCACCTCCATCGAAAGATATTTGACTGGAAGTTTGATAACCTCAAGGCTACCACATGGCAGCGTTTATGTGAGGCACTGTATACCGCCGGACGGATGCAGGAGGTCGGAGAGACACTTGCAAGGATGGCTAGCACACTGGCAGAGGACGAAAAAGAGCCTGCGCACGGTCGGATTCTGGAAGCGATCGTGACGCGTTCAAGACAAGTAACATTGATTTTATGGGCAGGAAAGTCGTCGAGGTGCAATAGCTGCCTCCCTAGCTCTCCCTCCGTTTACAAAAAACCTGCATTTGTCGCGCCACGCCTTGAACAAGGCGAGCTGGAAAAACCGCCCGACGAGTTACGGGCCATCTTCCCACTTGGCGATGCCCTTATGATCCACGACCGCCTGACCCACTTCCAGCCGGTACGATTTGCTCACTTCCGCCTTCACCTCCCATGCATCCCATTCAGAGTAATGAAACTCAGAAGAGAGCAAGGGAATGTATATCACGCCAAGACGTCTGGACTTGGGGACGTGGAATTCATGACAGCGGACCCGCTCCCGTTGAAGGCACCACGGAAACTGGTGTTTGTGGACACGAGAATAAATGATCCCGATAAGTCTCTCGGTGGGGCCGCTTGGGAAGATTGCTCGGTATCGGATACGGAGTCGAACCCAGGCTCAGGGGATGGCTGGGGAGCAGACAGCGAACAGATGCACGTCTCGATCATTGAAGAAGCTCCGTCCGCTCCATCGGATCATGATGCTTATATGCAGGCCCTGCGCCTGGTCGCGCACATGGGGCAACCGTTTCGTGCGCTCCTACTTCTGCGGCAGTCTGATGGTGTATACAAGCGGGTGGCCGCTGAGCATGAGATCATCGTGCGCTGGTCTGGAGCCGAGGTTGCAAAGGATGTCCGTGTAGAGATGCTAGAGATACTGTAATCCCGGCCGTCCACCACTGACGTTCACTGTGTTCTCCCTCGCGCTTTGTTGTCTGACTCACATTGTTTGTAGGATCATTGGGTTCTTGATTCTGGTATGAAAGCGTCGAGTACCAAAAAATCAACGTTTTTTTGGCTCTGCTTGGAGTCTGCCGACTAATATCATGCTGTGTCAACGTCCCTGCTATCTCAATGTCAATATGCCAGGCGGCCGATCGACGGTTCTGGAGTGCCTACCGGAAATGCCGCAGTGACGGTCGTCGAAGACAGCTGGACACGACCAACACCAGGAGGTGCTTTCTTCGCGGGGCTGATGAAGAGGGGGAAAATGTGATCCCTCTGGCTTCGTTCTAGGTTGGGCGTTCGCGAGTGCCGTTATCATTATCAGCGAAACTTGGCTCGATAAAAGCATCAAGGGCCAGAGGGTCTTGGGTCGTGTTTCTCGCAGTGGTAGATTCGTGAGCTGCGATCCAGCCACCATTCATTAGCGCATCAGAATGCCGGCTTCGCCGTTTCTGAATACCAAACCGTTGTTGCACAAACAGTGGCGAACGCAAGACTATCGATAACAGAGTCGCAGCTACACTTTTGTAGGAGGTAAGGATTCGAAACGAAAGGTGGCAAAGGGAAAATGTATCAACCCACTAGGGTTATTCCCTCAAACACTATCGTAATCATGACCTGACCAAATCCGATGCGTCGATCGGAAATTAGAGAACTTATGCATCGTACTTCGCAAAAGAATGGATCACTGCTAATCCCCAAGAAAAGCTCGTCGAGTGATATCAAGCAACCCTAACTAAGCCGTGGAAACAAGACGGAGATGTTCACCGATGGTCATGAGCCTAGTGCTGACCATAGAGGGGAATCAATCATCGTCTCTTTCCTCGTGTCTTGACATTCTTCGGCTTCCTTGCACTCGCCTTCGTGCCAGGAAGCGACGGCCCATCGACACCGTCAACCTCGTCGTCCGAGTTCGCTTTCCGCTTGTCTCTGGAACTAGGCCCCAGGGCACCCATCATCGTGGACGTTCCTCCTTCGTCCATCGCATCGCTCACCGTCGCCGTCGACATCCGATGTGTGGATCCTGGGCTCTGTCGCATAGACGACATGGTCCCCGAAGCGGACCCCCTCGATTTGACCGACGACGCGGGCGAAGCTCTCCTCGATCCCGCTCCCACAGAACCGGAGCGGTGCTGCGCCTGAAGGATGGGTAACGAACCTAGCTCATCTAGCCCTTCACCTTTGACCCTCGCCGTCGCCGACATGCGACTGTCTGTCCGTTCGTCGCAGCACGCATCCAGCCTCGTTTCACGCCAGTCCCGTCTGTAGACGCTCTCCCCCGACAGCCCGTCTTCAAACGACCGTATGTCACCTTCGAGATGCATGTCGCTCCCTTCGTGTTTGGCGGTTTCACTACCAATCAGACTGGGGTCTACGATGCGGCCTCCCGTTCGACGAGCCGCAAAGAGCTCGAGGGAGAGCGAAGACGCGTTCTTGAAAGGCCCTTCCTGCCATCGGTTCGCGTCTTCTCCCGCCGCAGGCTCGCCAATGTTTTCCATCCACTCCCAAGGACGGTTTTGGACGGGTGGTCCATACACTAGGTGTCCTGCCGCGTCGCGATGGGCGTGCACTAGCCCTATGACGGCCTTGTTCGGTGGGAGGTATGGCAGGAGGGT
Organism: Boletellus aff. lepidospora; assembly: GCA_038094175.1. Lineage (NCBI taxonomy): Eukaryota > Fungi > Basidiomycota > Agaricomycetes > Boletales > Boletaceae > Boletellus > Boletellus aff. lepidospora. Next base: position 11,278 of record JBBPTT010000382.1, read on the forward strand.
GCACAGTTGCCGATAGTATTCAGAGGGAAGGTCGGTTGGAAGGTCGTCTTCGGATATGTTTGGGTAGTACTTGAACAAGTCAGATGTACTCGCTTTCGACTGCGATTGAAGTTCTACCAGGACGTACGTCAGAGTACGCGCGGGGGAAGAAACCCACAGAATGTACCATCAATCACAAAGTATAATGTGTCGATGAGCAACGGGTACGCCACTGCATCGAGATCGGACAGTCCAGGTGCGTGCTTCTGCCCTTCTTGTCAGTAAAACATGATTATCAGAGATACGTACACATACCAGAACCAAACGAAAGAGTGTGGACGACAAGGTCTCGTGTTGTTCACGGATGATATTCGTCCAGATTCCCCCGAATCCTAGATTGAATTGCAACAGGCGCGCAATAAAAAGCACATTCTGCGTCAGCTGTTTTGATGTTTCGGCGCTTGCAGGAACGAGCATCGACTCGATGGCGGAGAATGTCTCGCATATTCCCTTACCCAGCCGTTCTTGGCAGTTGACATCTAGCTGAAAGAATACTCCTTTCGTACGGAAGTGTTCCATCACATGCGATAAGAGACGCAAAAGCTCCCCCGCACGATCAATGCGTCCTGCAAGGATTTCGGGCGATAATAGAGCCGACGGACGAGCAAGAACCTCGACAAGGCTCTCCATGCCATTATTTACAAACTAAAACGATGGCAATTAACGAGTGATCCACGAGTGAAGTAAGAAGCAACCTTTTCTGCCACAGCACTGTCAACCTCCTTCACCATCTCGGCGATGAAACATGCTTCCTCTGATGCAATTGAGTGGTGAAATAGGACAGAGGTCATCTTGTTTAAAGATGCACTGGCGGCATGCCGGGTCGAATTGTTTGCCATGGCTCGACCCAGCTGTCGCAGCCCGAACTGAAGTTGAACGGCAGTGGCAGCAAGTCGCCACGGGCTGAGCACGGACGAGATCCCACTATTCAGAAACGCGTTAACATCTGTACCTGCAAGTCCAGTTCAGCCATCCCCGAGATACGGACAGAAAGGACACGGAATCGCCCACCATCGCTTGAGTCACTCAATATCACCTTGAGCCCATTCACAAGCGGCTCGAAGAGTGTTTCCTCAATAGATCCGGACTGGATAGGCTCCTCGAAGGCTCTCCGTATCACATCCAGATCACGGTATGCGGCAGACCGAAACTGTCGACTCTCGCAAGTTACGACTCGGATGTTCTTGGCCACGTCTCGGAGATGTTGGGGAACGAAATGATTATGTTCGATAGATACGAGCGTTGGCATCGCAGCAGCGAGGAAGCCGAAATGGGGTTCCCCGAATGCGTCTTGTCGGCGGGTGTAAAACCGATGAACATCTAATAGAGTATGTGCAAGTGCAGACGATATCTGAGGCTCCGGCATCAGAATCAGACATTCGAATATGGCATTCGCGGATTGGACGTAAGTCACGAGAGATTCCGCTTGCCCAGATGCAGCATTTGCTAGCTGGGTCCAGGCGGGATAAACGAGACCGCGGAGGATGGTTGTAGATGGTAGCGCTCCGTGGGCACATAGAAATAGTAGAACAACAGTGCATACGTCCCATGCGTCGAACGTGAGCGCCATTATTTCGCCTTTACCAGTGCCGAGAAACCAACTAAGGACTTGTTCATCGATTCCCGCGGGAAGATGCTGATCAACATGCAAAAGAAACTGTGCGTATCGCAACGCAATCATGTGCCGCTTGGGAAGGTTTCCTGTCATGAGTGGTACTTGACGCAATGAAGCCACGGTATTATCCCAAGCTTTCCAGCCCCAATCCGAAGACGTTCGGTATTTGTACCACAAGCTGTTAGCGAGGACTGAGGGGGCATCTGGCTTGGAATTCTCTGCGAGTAGTAAGATTTCTGGCAGAACCAGAGGAACTATATCACCCATTGCTGTTTCCGGGGCAAGCGCCTGATGACGGTCATCGTTGTTTCGCTGAACTCATCGTGGAAACTCACATGAGCGAATGAAGACATGTCCGCTTCTACGAGAGTCCTCGCAGATACATCCAAGTAACGGCCCCCATCCATCTCAACGAGAAGAGCCAGGAGTGACCTTATTTGCACTCCTCGATTCTTCCAGAGTATGTGGGCAGAGTAAAGGGCATCTGTGATACTATTGGTTGCATTCATCGAAGTCCAGACAGTGGCGAAGCGATGAAATACTTCGCCGACTGCTGCAACGACACCAGCGCGTGAGGTCTCGGACAACATTGAGAGGCTCAGCTGTAAGAAAAGAAGCTTATTGTGTGCTTCATCTCCGATGACTGGACAGTACGTTACCTCGAGCAACGAACCGTAACAACTCGTACAGCACAATAACTCCACTGCCACGCTATACGTTTGAAGGACGACCGCTTCGTCAAGTTTATCCGATCTAAAAAGGTTGGGGGATGAACGAAAGAACGAAGGAGTCAATGGCTTACGAGATAGCAAACTTCTTGCAATTTGGAAGGAGCCATTCCTTGAACATCTTGACTTGCTCAAAGCGCGGAGCATGGATAGCTGTGTGACAACCTTCGTGCAAGACCAACAGCGAGGTAAATTCATAAGGATTTGTCCCTAGATTAACCACCCATGTGAACGCATGCCACGATTCTACTGAGAGGTGACACACCTCCGAATATATTCGGCAGAACAGCTCGGATTTCGCGCCTTATTTCTCTCTCGCAAACATCTTCAGGTGTTTCACGGGCACGTGCGCCGTACAAAATCGATCTGCGCTGGTGCAACAGCGATGATGTGACGTTGTGAAGTGGTATCCATCGAAGGAATTCGCGGTGTTTCGAGGCTGATTTGGCTGGCTGTTGTAACCAGTCAAATACATCCAAACTCGAACTTTGAATGGCCCACTTCAGAACATGAAAGGCCGGGCTCACTGCGAGCAACAAGTCGTTGGATATAGGCTGCATAATCAAATATGCCGTCCTTCACAAGCTTGCCAAACAGAGCTGAGACAGATCTGAGATTGGAACAGTCGGCGGCAACCTCGCTGGTGTCGAGCCAGTCGAACAAATAATCATGGAGAGTTGCATGTGATAATTCGTGACGCGCTGTGCGCTCGCAATATTGGCTGAGAAGAGTCGCGGCAGCGAAGGGACGGTGTGGTCCAAACTGAAGTGGCGTTACAGCCCAGGTGAGGAGTGTGTCCAGTTTTTCAGTGAAACGTGACGATGATCGATCACTTGAACGTGACGGGAAAAAATCGATGGTTGATATGATAGTCGTGCGTGATATAGAATTGAGTATCTGTTAAAGAGTGATATAATTAATCGGGCTAAGCGCCGATTGGGGGACTCGCCTGAATGTCGACAACCATGGAGCCCAGTCGCTCCAAAGCACGCGGAGGGAGATTCCGGAATAACATAGCATCATTCCTTCTTTGGATATCCGAAAGGTTCTCGAGTAGCATCCGCTGTATTTCACCTTGTCGCTGGTCTCCAGGTACTGGTTCGTCCCCAATAGCAGTTGATAAAACTGAGGCCAATAAAGAAGAGTGACTAGCCCAGGCATTAGGACTGATAAAAGAATCCGGGAGCGCGAGACAAATTCGCTACAGAGATGAACAGACAACAACGCCCGATAAGGATGCACCTACTTGTATGAGGGTAACTAACAATGCATCCAGCCTGACGAGCTGGCCTTGCGCGGATATTCGAATCTTCCGAAAGGGATGAGAGGAAGCTTATACCAGACGGCAACCAAATGACTGACCTCTGAGAGTTTAGCAAGGCATGCATCGGCAAACGGCTTGGTGAGGGCGCGACTGACAAGCATCCCATCCAAATACTCGTCTGCGAGATGGACCACAAAACCAGCTTGGGCGAGATTACACGTCATCGTCTGTTGGACTAACCACGAGAAAAATGTACGGCTGTCGATGAGGCCATCCGCGTAAAAAGGTCGTAACAGTCGAAGGCTGTTAATCACCAAGTGAGCACGAAAGAAGGGTCGTATCTGAAGCCCCACCAATAGGTGAAACGCGAAATCCATCGATCTCGAGAGTCTGGATCGGATAGCACACCCTTGAATGACTGCTTGATATTCAACCCTGGTCGGGGAGCACTGGGAAGTGCGATTTCGGCAAGTTGTTTCTTGAGGTAGCTCGTTACGACGTTGGTCCAATCGATGCTGTATTGCGTAGGATTATAATTTGGCTTGTTCCGCAGACCCACCTAGACTACGATGTCAACCGCGATGAACTATCGCGTCGTCTACCCACGCACCGTCTCGTTTGCACCGAGGACTCTTAAAAACCATACAGCACGTGGGATTGCGACGTCCTTGGATTGAAGCAAGTCGAGAAGTTCGTGTCCCTTCGCCCCATGTGGCACACTCTTACCAAACTTGTGTAACGGGACATCATCGTTTGCTAGATCCGCAAACCAAGCCTGACGCTTGGCATCATTGAAAGTAACACGAGACGGCACCTTGAAGGCCCAAGGACTATCCGCATCATAAGAGGTATGTTTCATCATATATGAGCGAACTCACGGGACGGTGGCGACCTTCTCAGCACGGCGCGCAAATATCTCGCCCATTATGTTCTCCAATTGTGCAAGCGCACCATGATCAAATATTTCGTTCTGTTCAACATTCGATTGAGAATACAGAGCTTCCGTAACGCTAGAAAGCTCCGACTGACGAAAAGTGAGGGAGGTCCAGTCCAGTGTGCTATTTTCATACATACCTGCACATACGTACTAAGTATGTACCCGCTCTTGATGTTAGTGTCGGACAGTACATCCTCATCTTGCCCTGGATACGGAGGATGAAATCCGAGATAACCTGTGGATCCGCATATCATCGCTTCAACTCTGGCATGTTTGAATGTGCTGCACGGCTCACCGACGTCAGCTGATCTATGCGACGGATGCACCCATGGCGGTGGACGTGAGTCGTATACAGGAAGTGGGAGGTCTTGTTTTGTATTCTTCGTCATAACGCCACTTCGGAGGCTACACTGTATGATATCCTGACTCCGAGTGGTAGGTTACAACATCATGTCTATTGAAGCTGGAGCACTTGCACTCCGATCCCACACAACTTTACCACGCCCAATTCTCAATGTAAAGCAAGTTCGGCGGTACTCCACGCACTAGAAGAACAGGGACATGCCTCTTGCAAGTCTGCACCGAAGTTCGCAGTTGGGTTGGGCCGCTCCGAGTCCTCCAAACTGGGTATGTCGCGATTCCAGCCCACTCTCTGTGTTGGCAGTTCACCTACACTGCTCCAGTGGAAGGACAGCTCGCGGTCGGGGTAGCAGAGCCCTGACGAGAGGTTTTGCAAGCTCCAAACTGTGTCCATGCGCGTACTGTACACGGCCCTAAAGGCCTAGCCCTTGGACAGGGGGCGACTGATGGGGGTAGCAAAAGGACCGACACCCCCAGTCATTATGCTTTCACGGCAAGATCCTTCATACGAACTCACACGAGAGAATAGAGCGCAGCAATTGAGGATGCAGAGATAGGTAAGTCTCTGCCGTCCTTAGTAGGCCCATGCTTACTTGCGTCTATACGAAGTCCCATCAAATCAAGCAGTCACCCGTAGGACAGATTGCGTTATCTCTTGCCTTCATTGACACCGGAAGACAGGAAGTTGCAGTGGATGACTTTGACTTTGTGTCTCGTGACGGGGATCCGAGCAATACCGTATTTCTCTCTTGATCATCAAGGTGTGCACTCCATATTCCGTATTTATTGCGATTAATACTCGTTCCTATTGGTCCGTTCTTGTGTTCATGTGTGACAAGCATCAACAAGCAGCGTCGCTCCTACGTGGCTTGCTCACTTCCGCCGGTGAGGACGAAAGGTCAATACATTCACGTGTACATATCACGCAATAACAGGTAACAGATACTGTTGCTGACGTTTCATGGCAGGCCCTTGGGATATGTACCCGAAGCAAGGAGACTGCAAGAATGCTGTGCAAACACTTGAACTCGCAGAAATCCCTGCCAGCTCCCGGGATTCCAACCCTGACGACGATCTCTCTTGTGAGTTTCCCTCTGGCGCTACATTGAAATATATATTCACGCATTGTGAAAGATATTCAATTGGGACTTTGATGGCCTGAAGGTCACCGCGTGGCAGCGTCTGTGAAACCCCGCATACCTGTGGGCATACAAAAGAGGCTGGAGAGACTCTTCTGAGGATGGTAAACCCATTAGCCGAGGACGAGAAGGAGCCTACGCACGGTCGGATTCTGGATGCAATTGTGATGCGTTCAGGACGAGTAACATTGCTTTCGTGGACCGGAAAGTCCTCGACATGTAATGGCTGCCTTCCTAGCACTCCCACCGTATACAGCCTAGGTCCGTTTACTTCTCCATTCCTTGCAGAAGACGAGCTGCAGAGACAGACGGATGAATTACGGAGTGTCCTCTCATGCGATGATGCTCCAGTGATTTATGGCCATCTGACCAACTCACGGCTGGTGCGGTTTGCTCACTTTCGCCTTCACCTTCCGTGCATCGCGTTCGGCGTGAGAAGACTCAAAAAAGAGCAAGGAGATTCACACAGCGCCAAAACTGCTGGGCTCAGCGACGTTGAATCCACGACATCGGACTCACTTCCGCTGGAGGAGCCACTGTGAGACTAGCGTCGTGGATACGCGCATTCACGGTCTCAATCACATTCATGATATGCCTGCCTGGGAAAACGCCGACTCGGACTCAGGTTCGGAGCGCGGTGCGGACGCGGATACTGGCCTGGCGCATGCGCAGATCATTGAGGAGGCCCTGACCGCTCCATCAGACACGTACATGCGTGCCTTGGAGCTGACCGCGCACCTGGGACAACCCTTCAGCGCCGCTACTTTTGCAACAATCGGACGGCGCATACAAGCGGGTGGCTGCCAAGAACGAGATCATCGTCCATCGGTTGGGAAACGAGGCCGCAATGAATGTCAGTGTGGAGGTGCTCGAAGTAGTCTGATACTCCTTGGAGTCCCCATTCATGTTTTGGTCTATTCTCGCTCTCGCTCAGGATTGCTTGTACCGAATTGGCCTTCGTCTGTATGGCTAGGGGTGTTGTGCCTGCTGTGTAGTCGGAATAGCCGATCCGTATCACCTTGTCTCCCTGTTGTCCGGCATGGCACCATTGAAGTTTGCAGCCACTTTCAACTCGGAATAAAACGCCCTTGATGTCTTGTATCCTCACGGATAGTGACCCAGGAAAAGCGGGCAAGCGCTCGTGAGACTGGCTGATGTTTCTCGTGAGCTGATCCAGAACTTGAAGAGTGCGCTCGGCTAACACTGTGACAAAAAAGGAAACAAGAGCTGTCACTGCAACCGCCCGGCTGAAGAACCAACTCGAAGGCATGGTCAAACGAGTCCGGTTTGATTAGTCTGAATCAGGTATGGCCTTCCGAGGATGAATCGATGACGCTCAACCAATAATCAGTTGACACGTGTACAGAGGGAATTCTTGATGCTTCGCCTGCGTTGGGAGGGTACCACGCTCGAACACCCAGAGTGCCTCGGGGTGCTGGCAATACGATGGGTTCGTGCATGTTTGACCGAATGAAACCGCTCTGTCTGACTGTTCACGATATAGACCCCAACGTGATCAAAATCCAACATCCCAATGGGCTTGGCAATACGATGGGTTCGTACACGTTTGACCAAATGGAACCGCTCTGTCTGACAGTTCACGATATAGACCCCAAAGCGATCGAAATCCGACATCCCAATGGGCTGAAAACGCAGTGCGTCACCTTCAAGCCAAACGACCATGATCTTGTTGTCGCGGGTAATATAGGCAGTCTTCATCAATGGAGGGTTGACGCCAACAAGGCGGAAGTCGTTGGGACAATGAAAGCGAAGGGCGCTGTCTATACTGCAGTCGCCTCGATGGATGGCCGATGGATAGCGTGTGGCAACTCGAAACACAAGGTCATTGTCTGGAATGCAGCTACTCGTGACAAGGCGATTGGGATTTCGGCGCACACTAATCACGTCTATGCAGTCGACGTGTCGAGCGACTCCACTCGGATCGCCTCTGGATCAGCAGACCAAACAGCTCGGGTTTTCGACATCACTTCTGGTGTTCAAATTGTTCCTCCTTTGCAGCACAACGCCGCTGTTCTGAGTGTCAAATTTTCACCAGACGATAGTAAAATCGCCACTGCCACGCAGCAGGATGCATTTATCTATGATGCTCGTTCTGGAGACAAATTGTTCGATATTCCGACGATTCAAGTCGCCAAAATACCAACCACGCCACTTGCCTGGTCCTCCGATGGCGAGCAACTTTTCGTTTCCGCCACAGGAAAAATCATCTCTTTTGACACATCTGCATCACTTCGCTCAGAATGGACCACCCAAGATAGCGAAAGTAGCGCGTCTATTGTAACGCACGGACGGTTTATCGCTCGTTCCACGGGTTCCTCGGTCTCGTTTTGGGACTATACCTCGCACGAACGGATTGGTAGCCCGATCAATCATGCGATCCCAGTTCACTGCATTTCCATATCTCACGACGGGAAGTACCTTGCATGCGGACATGACAGGGGAGTCACAGTTCATCAACTTGGCGATTTCGTTCCTAGTGCCTATCTCCCTATACCTCGGGTTTCTCGGGTTCCACTCATGCAACTGAGTGACGCAGTGCTCAACTCATGGGTGCTCGGCAGTCTGTCTGACACGGAGAGGGTATTATCGGAGGAAATTCTGCAGAGCTCTGAACCTAGCCACTATGCTTTTGCAGCCAGGTCCGTCGTACTAGCGCACCTGGGAGAATGGAAGACGGCGATCGAGGACGCTGACACGGTAACTCTTCCCGTTCTTCGATGCACCCATGTTGACGCGAGTGTGCGTATACAAAGTCTCTCCAGACCAAAGATTCACACATTGGCCGGATCGCAAGGTGTCTCGCCCTCATCGGTACAGGTCAACAGCAAGTTGCGCTCGATGAGTTTGACTTGGTGTTTCGTGATGGTGATCCGAGTACTGGCATACTTCTCTTGGTCATCAAGGTGCGTGCTCGACACATTTCTGCTGGAATCAAGTTTCACTGTTTTTAGTCCATCCTCGTATTCACGTGTGGGAAGCATAAGCAAGCGGCGTCGCGCCTCCGTGACTTGATCACCTCTGCTGATGAAAAAACCAGGGATCTCTGCGTTCAGGTATGCTCATCACACAAAAGCAAGGAGCAAGTGTCAGTGCTAACGTTCACGGCAGGTCCTGGGAAACATGTACCTGAAACAGGGAGAGCACGGAAATGCAGCGGAGGCGCTTCATCTTGCAAAGAACCCCTCTACCTCCCAGGAGCTCGGTCCCTTGACGACAATCTCTCTCGTAAGTTCTATTTAACCCATGCTGTGATATATACCCACTTGCTCTACAAGATATCTGGCTGGAACTTTGACAGCCTCAAGGCGATCATATGGCAGCGCCTATGTGAAACTCTGTATACCGCTGGATGCATGAAGGAAGTCGGAGAGACTCTTGTGAAGATGGTTGACCCACTGCCTGAGAACGAGAAAGAGTCTACACACGGTCGAGTTCTACAAGAGATCGTGACGCGTTCGGGACAGGCGACATTGCTCTCCTGGACTGGCAAGTCGTCCAAGTGCAACAGCTGCCTTCCCAGCTCCCCGGCCGTGTATACCCAAGATCCGCTCATACCTCCGCGCCTCACACAGGACGAACTGGAAAGGCGCACGACCGAATTGCGAGCCATCTTCCCCATCGCTGATGCCATGATGATCTACGGTCGTCTTACCCGCTTGCAGCCTGTACGGTTCGCTCATTTCCGCCTTCACCTCCCGTGTGCCGTGTTTGGCCTCACAAGTCTCAGCAAAGAACAAGGAAGCGTGCACCACGCAGAGACGACGGGTCTCGGGAACGTGCGATTCGCGACGACGGACCTGCTCCCGCTGACGGAGCCATGGAGGCTGGTGTTTGTAGACCTGCGGATCCACGGTCTTGACAAACCTCACGGCGTGGCCACTTTCAAGGATGATGAATTTGTGTCGGACGCAGGGTCCAAGGTGGACTTGGGGCACAGTTTGGGCGCGGACGCTGAGCTGGTGCACGCCCCGATGGTCGAGGAAGTTTCGACCACGCCGCCGGACACGCACATGCGTGCCTTGGAGCTGATCGCGCACCTGGCACAGCCTTTTAACGCACTCCTGCTTTTGCGACAGTCGGACGGCGCATACAAGCGGGTGGCTGCCGAGCACGACATCATCGTGCGCTGGTCGGGAAACGAGGTTGCAGAGGACGTCCGTGTGGAGGTGCTGGAGATAGTGTGAACGTGTCCCGCCCCTGGCAGTCGGACGTCTCATGTACTCGTGTCTCGCTCTGTTCCCGTGCGTTTAGGATTTCTTGTACGAAATTGGCGTTCTTTTGTACAGTGCGACCCCGGCGTGTTTCGCAGGCCGTCGGACCCGGCGACACCGTTGTAATCACTGGTCACCCCTTCGAGCGTCCGATCAATGGCAGTTTCGAGCCCAATGTCATACCAACGTCTTCACGAGCCGACGGGTAAGAGACGTGTCACGGACTCGAAGTCCGGGTTCGGTCTCGGCAATCACGCATTGTCGGTCACCGTGCCTGTGCACATTGTTGTGCGTAACGCCACAATTCAAGAACGCAACGGTCCCCGACATGGCTCAAATCCACAGACAAGACAAGAAAGAATACAAATCGTCTGGTTGCTGCGTACACATAACTATCCAAATTCGATCGGCCTCCAGAATAGATGACGAGTGAAAAACGTGTCTCGCCCACGAAAATGTTGCCCAAGCACGAGCTCGTCTTCGCCCCGACAGAGCAGGGAGCCATCAAATGGATGAGTGTTGGACCACCATGATGCCTAGAACAAACAACGCTCAGCAGGCCGGACTTTTTTTTTTTCCCCGCGTGCAAAAGAGTAGGTTACCTGAACGCCCGTTGGCCTGCCACCATTCCATGTGGCATCCCGGACTGAGGCATCCGAGCTTGAACGTAAACAGCTCCTCCGTCTTGCACGTGAAGTTGTGGACGAATTCTGCGGGGAGTTCTGAGACGGAGAAGTCGCCAATGTCGTGCAACGTGGGAGGCTGCGTGCGGTACGAGACCGTCTCCTGGTCAAGCGGGAACGGCATGTCGAGCTGGGAAAGATGGAAGGTGATCGGGAGGTGGGAGACCTCGAAGGTGGATTCCCCAACGTCGTCGATCACTTCTTCGCGCCGGACTGCTGTGCGCGGGGCTGGGAGTGATATCTTCAGCTCGCAGGCCTCCATGCCGTAGTCAAGCGTGTGAAATTGCACGATGGTGGATACCTGAGGACACGGTCAGCCTTTGTCTCCGACGCCACGGGCGCGCGAGTAACGCACCGTCGGCGTGATCATGATGTGGTAGTGTTCAGGAGTAACGGTTCCAATGTTGACGGTGTCGCTTCGTCGGTCGACGGCGAAAAAAGACTGATCTGGGTGGGACGCATCGACCCGAGAGCTGACGAAGGGCTTGTTGACGAAGGGCTTGACGTCCGTGGAGAGATGTTGGTGAATCCGGTTCAGCCCGACGAACTGAGACGGATGTCGGAGTCGCGAGATCTCTTGTCTCGACAGAAGGGGCGATTCGAGGAGAAACGCGACAGACTGCGGTACCGCCCTAGACGGAGGGAACACGAATACGCTGGCGAGATTGGCGACGGTGCAGACGACGCAGGCGATGAGTGCCCACGAAGGCCATCGGGAATCGCAGGACCGGGATGACTTGAGCGAGGGCTGAATGTCTTCAGTCGAGCCTGGGTCATTGCGTGGCAGGGGCTGGTACATCGGGGCGGGGATGCTGCGAGAGCGCGTCTGGCCATCGCTTTTGGTGCCGTGTAAATAGCGACAGCGAGTCTGGTCGCCGAGGGCGTGGGTAAATCATTTCTGCGGCAGTGCCACCGAATATTCAAACTCCGTGCATCATCACCGCCTGTGATCGGGCAGTCGTGTGGGCGCACGCACGTTATATAAACACGATTAGTCTCGTTCGGGATGGCGCTGCCTGGGCATCTTTGGGTATGAAGACGACGACCACCTGGCGAACGCGCTTCAGCCCTCTTCTGTGCTCCGTCGCCGTCGTTGCCCTTGTTCTTGTCATCTGGTCGCTCGATGGAAAGTCTCTGCTTCCACACCCCAGTAGGCTGGCGTTGGCGTCGTCCGCGCGCGTACTCGCTCACATTGGCACCCACAGATTCGCTCACGTTCGATATCCCGCCCAGCGACCCGGTCGTGATGGTCCTGCACAACACCCATCGATATTCCATGTCGTCCGGCGCGGCCAACGAATTCGCGGCGCTCCTTCCCCCGGGAGGACACCTCGTTCACCTGGGATCACCGCCCAAGGCCTACACGCCCGCACTCTTCCACCAGATGAAGTGTCTGGGCATCCTCCATGCCGCCCTCGCCGATGTCCCTCCCGATGTCGCCGCGACGCCAACGCCGCTTGTGAGCCACTGCTTGAACTACCTGCGCCAGAGCATCCTCTGCCGGCCGAACCTCCGCCTAGAGGCTGTCACAAGCGTGAGCGCATCGTCAGAGAGGGAATATGAGACCGTTTGCAGGGACTGGGAAGCTGTATACGCAGCTGCAGAGAAAAACCAAGAGGCTTTTTCCGCGCTCCAGGAGCAGAGGTGAAGGATGTCTGAGATGGCAGAGAAATCGCATGTAATACTTTCTTCGCTTGCAAAGGGACTTTGCCGGGATTTTCACGGAATAACGGCCCAGACTCATCTCCCGCATCTAATCGACAGATTTGCCGCAATGTCAAACATATCGAGGCAGCGTACATGGGCCCTTGAAACCTTTGAGCACCTGCAAGAAATCGATACGACATTTTATCAGTATGCCTCCACATCCCCTCCCGACCTGGGAGTCCCGGGTTTGGGCAACGCCGTCCAACGCTATAATTCTGACACGACCCCCAGTGGAGATTGCAGGGCTGGAAGCCATCTTGCTGCGGTGATGTGCATGGCAGTGCGACAGCAACACCGTATGGATGCCTCTAGTGCGGGCGAACCCGGATATTTATATCAAGCTCAAACCGAGATACCCTTTGAGCGGGCAGGCGGCGGCCATGACCTCGCCGTCTCTCCTTTGCGATTGACTCGCTCTATCTGCCCTTCTCGAGTCTGACATCCGTCGGCAGTGCAGCACCATGGCATCGTCGAAGGCCATGCGGCGTTGCTGTGTCGATAGGAACCGTCTTGTCAGCGATGGTCATACAATTAGTGAATTCTTAGTTCTGGTGTACAGGAATGCAGAGCTACAGGCCCACGTTCAGCCACTCACCCACACTCTCCGCAACGTAGCCGCCCTACAGCTCGGGCGAATGCGCACCATGCCCGTTTGCTTTTTTGCGCGCCTGCCAGCCCCGGTAGCTCTGGCCCATGAGATCGTACACCTTTTCCCAGTCCCAACACACGGCCGTGCCACCGACCCTGTCCATCTCAAAGTCTCTCTGCATGAAATCGCCTTCCTCCAGCGCGTCCGCCGCATCACACAACAGCGTCTGGCGTAGATAGGTCAGACAGTGCTGCTGGTGTCCCGCCGTGACCAGACTCGACCTCGGGTGGTGGAACGCGCGCGCGAGCTCGCGCACGCAGTGGAGCTGGTGTACGAACGTCGCCGCGAACAGGCGCTCGTCCGTGCCGAGATGCACGCGCCCGAGGCCGGGCGGGTTGGCGAACAGCGTTCCCCAGGTCTTGTCGACCGCCTCGTCGGTGCCGTCGCCGAGCGTGAAGCGGACGGACTCGTGCAGGGTCATCGCGACGTGGTCGAGGTCTCCGACGTCGAGCATGATGGGGTAGTCGTGTCCGACGAAACCTGCGGGCGGTCGCGCGGCATGTGTGTGCGCGCTCGCATGGAGGAAAGGAGCCACTTACTGGCATCGCTGGTCGGCACTGGAGGGTAAACGGAGTAGCTGGCTCGCCAGAGGAATATGCAGCTGTTTATCAGCACGAGAGAGCCGAATATGAGGTTGCTCAGTGTAAACCAGCTCGAGGACGGGAGCGTCGACTGGAAGCGCGGTGACAGCATGGTGCGAGTTGCCGTGCGGTTGGGATCCGTGCGCGCTGCTTCAGGCTTGTCATTTTTATCCCGGTTTGTTTCTGTGTTTGGGTATTAGATAACAAAGGGCGGTTGCGCGGGCCTGATTGATCGCCGGCAGTGCAAGGGGCGGTATGCCAGGCAAAAGGATTCTTACCCTGACTGCGTGTCGGTCTAGACGATCGAGGAAACAGCGCGAACCGTCGGCCTGCTCGGCAACGAATTCGAACTTTGGACCAACACGGGTTCATGACGACGTGTCCATGTCAGGGACCAGCCTTGTTGTCGCCCTTCGAAAGGCAAGTCCCATCACCGACACCCGTCTCACTGTTTCATAGCCGACGAGACAAATTTGGGGCGAGGCACGGGCCAAGCGCGAATTCTGGACCGATGGCTCGAGGGCCGGCCTTTGAGCCTGTCGCAGGCAATCCTTGCGGTTCTCAGAACCCTGGAAACTGGCGCCATGCGGTTTGGAGCCTGCGTGCCATCACAAAACTACCTGCGTGACACCGTACTCTGGAGTGCAACCCTGCTGAACTGAGGACGAAACGCAACATGATGTACATTGGAAACGCTCCGCAGCTGTGCGCGAATGAATAAACATATGGCCGATGATACAGCATGGGGGATGTGAAGAGCCCAACTGTGTCTCTCTACGCATGCAGCGCGCGCCGAACAACAATACGATTCACTGGATTTCTCTGACGCTAGAAACGCTATCATAGGCATTAGTGTATGCTAGGCGGTATGGTATTCCAAGCAGTACGCACGGGAGAGTGCGACGGCCCTCGCCTCCGTCCACTACTACGACGACAGCCCATGTCCCCTTCATACTGTTAGTACAGGCACAATGCATATTCTAAGGCGAAGAGCTTACGTTGGCAAGGCGGATCGCAGACTCTACAGTACCATACCTGAGTTGGCTAGTGGCGGTCCAAAAGAAAACTCGTGAGCCCCTCTACACTCGATGTCAACGCCATTCTAGACAGTACTGAGGTGGGGCATACAGGGAGTGTGTCCATAGTCAAACCAGTAAACAGGCGAGGGCACTGGGGTCTATCGCCGGTATGTGCCCTCCTTTTAACCTCTGGGCATCACGGGTACCGCTGGAGCCCTATAGAAAATAGTATGAATTACCCACGGACATGTATCTCTTCAAAAGGGTTTGTAACCCATGAGATTTGTCCAATGTCCAAGCGGAAAGCAACCCCCGCATGGCACCGATGTTCCAAGAACGGTCGTGGCCTTGTCGGCAGACGCCCCGAGGGAAGTACTGCTCCCAGAAGTCAAATTTCCCTAGCACGAAAGGCCCGGAGATTTGTTCTCTGGAGGATG
>JBBPTT010000383.1:0-26662 GCA_038094175.1 Boletellus aff. lepidospora
AGTGGCGACGACGGCGGACAGTTTGACAACCGGTTTCCCAATGGTGCACAGTGCACATTCGGAGGCTACGGGGCAAGCTTCATCGAATTGTAAGACAGTCGGCAATATCCATGCTACTTGGCTGACGGCATCTATCAACCACCGAAAGGGTGGAGCCGTCCGCAAATCGGTTTTGTCTCCGATGTTGCAAGGATGCGGATGACCAACAGAACTGTAATTCGCATGAAGACCGGAATGGCTGTATCACGGTGGTCCCGGGCACCTACGAATTTGGAGCGGTTAGTTGTTCCTAGTTTTGATTTGTACGCTGGCAGCAGGCCACGCTGGATCGTGGTCAGTAATACACGGTGAATCGAACGGACGATGGCGGTCATTCACTTACTGAATGCGAGTTCACGTTTCGTCAAATGATGGTGGCATGTTGTAAAATATGCCAACGTTGCGGTAGAGACTTGGTTCATGAGGGACACGCAAATATTGTCAACAAACGCATCTCGCCGAATCGGAGCTACGTACTCTGCTCCCTTTTTCATGACATTTGTTGCGACCAACTTCTAGCTTTACGACGGCGTCACCTCAGTCAGTATCGACATAAACTTGCTACGGGCTTTGGAACCCTTGTTGCTGCAAAGGCTGATTGGGACAGCACTTTTGAGCTTTTAAGGACGTCCCAAGCTCAGTGACAATATCTTCCTACATCGGAATTCAAAGGGAAGCTCTATTGACTTGCATTCTACCATGTTGTTCAGTGATGGAATGACTAATAGGACGGCAATACTGCGTGGCTTTGGGCGATTCCGCTCTCCCTTTCTCCCTCAGTCTGCTGCTCTTCCGTCACCTCCTTACGATCACAGGACTCTATGGCTGGTCTCGACAGAGCCTACGGATGATGCTTCTTGAGCAGTTTCTGGTGAATGTCCGCTCCATGTTGGAATTCGTCATTGGCGATGCGTCCCGCGAGGAGAGGGGGTCCAGCGATGACGGGCCCAGAGTCAATATACGAATACGAGACGTCGAGCTTCATCTCCAAGACGGATGCGTATTTTCGTATCAGGACCCCGGGTCATAAAAAAAAGGGCAGATGTAGACACGTGGCGACGGAGCTTGCTTGGAAACGAGGTTCAATACAAGCTCTCCTAGGACGTTGTGCTCCATGATGTCCCACTGCATGAACTTGAGTCCCTCTTCATAAAGGACTTCCAGACCAATCTGAAAAAAGGGTGGCTAACAATGTGTGGAATTTGATGCATCACATCCAAATGAAACAAACGGACCTTGTTGACGAGTCGATACATGGATTTAGCACAACAGCTGGGGGCTCACGAAAGCTCCTCAAAACAGATTTCTGAGGTGATGCGTACGCAAATTTGTGAGGCAAAAGGGTGATCCTGCCTGTGTATAAGAGGTAGTACAGAAGTGCGTACTATATGAGTTCCAAGACAATCAGCGTCCAATTGGCACAAGGACACGCTACTCACGTCTGGAAGGCGGTGTCCTTGACTAAGATACAGCGACTCCGCAAGGTGTGGACTCCAATCGTACCGAGGTCCGCCGACATGGCGACGCGTTTCGAATCCTTGAGCGCGACCGCACGATTATCTGGACCACCCTCGCCCGGTTTCCGGTCTCCCCCAAGGTCCAAGATAAAAACATCAGAAACGACTGAGCTGGGACAATCCCCGGACAATCTAAGAAGCCGATCAAATTCAGACAACCATCCCCAAGCATGCAACTCACTCATCCTTGACCTTGTATTCTAACTCTACGTCTCGGGGAGCAAGAGATATGTGATACAGAACCTTTTGTTTTTTCACTGGGAAGGTCATCCCCCAAGTTACTGTCGCTTGCGTAGCCGTAGCCGTCGATAGAAGTCTCGTTCAGAGCCTGTTGGTTATCACTCGTGATTTCGATCAGTGACCCGCCGACAGGCGCTGTGGAGTTGAAAACTATCGGATATGTCTAAGGTTAGCGTGGTTCAATGTCCTCTGATACATCGCAGGAAAACATACAGCTGAAGTACTTTGAGCCATTTGTCAAGAGGTAATTGCTCGCGCAGAGCGCACACGGCTTAGTGACTCTGTTGAAAGACGGAGATATAGGTGAAGTTGAGTATCGATGATATTGTCACCGAGGAGCGACTTCAATCTGAGAAGCCCCTCGACGCGATCCTGTTTATCTGTGGACATGTCAGGTGGGGGGACGGGAAGGGGTGCGTGATGGCATTGGTTGAATGCAATGTGCTCTTTATGGGATGTAGGCTCTTGCTGAAAATCGACGTTGGTTCGAAGTAACGCAGATGCGAGGAATGTATGCGCCGTTTCCGGTTGTCCGCGCATAGGTGGCATGCATGATGCACATCATGCTGGGATAACGCGCGAATGTCGGGTAGAATCACTTCTAGATGCTACAGTCACGGTGGAACCTGCTAAATTTATGTGTCCACATACGGAATAGAACCAGAGTGAGGAACGAAAAATATTCCAAACAATTCACCGAGTGCTCACTGTTATCATGGTCCAAGCACCGACAGGTCCTTGACAAAGACTAGCCACTCTTGGCAGAGGAAGAATACAGCCGTCGACGGCGAAGACGAGCACGAAATCTTCGCTGTAAGGCCAACATCCGTACGCACACGGGGGATTTGCACGACGTACAATGGAAACCGGGAGACGATTTCGGGTAAGAAGCCAGGCCCAGCCCAAGCATGGTCGCTTGTTCGGGCTGCGAATTCAAAAGACCCCCAGTCCACGTGACCCCGCGCGTGCAACGGCTCGCAACGATGTCTGCAGCGTTTTCAAGGCCCTGACACTAATCGATCGACGTCCGCTACCACTGCGTCCTCCGTTACCAACACAAACGACATTGAATCGCAGCATGTCACCTCTGCTGTGCACTTACTTGCCTTGGAATCTCTGGACAACGTTCTTGTTTCATGACTCCCATCGACCATGTGACAAGGCGGGCCGAGACATCACCACCATGCGCAGCACTTCCAATGGGGACTTGCACGTTTGCACGTTGCAGGGTGTGCTGGTGGATCTGCGCTAATAAGATCAAGGGGTGCTGACCCAGGAGGTAAGCGAACAACAGGGCAGAACTCGTGGCGGCGCACATTGACATTGAAAATGACGTGTGGTCCCTGTCTACCAGGGCGTAAATTGGGGTGCGTATTTCAGACCGTGCCTCGCGACATCTTCAAGGACAGAAACGGCCTGCTCGCTTCACAGGGCGCATATGGGACGACAACGAGGATAGATGAGGAGACTTCCAATCGATGTGTCCGTAGGTTCTACTTGCCCTTGGGCCCCCAACGCTTGGACCGGAGACGACCTCCTTGGGCGGCTCTAGCACCACGATCCTAATCCCATAGGTGACCTACGTGCGGGTAAATACGAGCAACTTGGAGGAGAGCATGAAAACTGCCTGTCTTCCTTCATTCCGGTTTGCCAGCGCGTATTCGCCCATAACCTCAGTTCCGCCACGGAAAGCGGGTGGAAGCTGGGAACACAATTGAGGGGAAATCCCGCTGGACACCACTAGAGTTCCTCACCCTGGTCTTGTCCCTCACTCGAACACGATGTGGACCTGATGTTCGCGGGTAGCAGGCGCCCCCCCCCAAAAAAAAAAACGGCAGTACTTTGTTGCGCCGCCGCTAATTGAGATCAGGGTGGTGCTTGATTGATTCCAGGAGTGTTCAGGGTCGCCTACGTGCGTTCTCTGACGTGTATGTTCGCCCTAGAAATTCGTATGTCGAAATCCCGTGCTCGTTCCGCGTTCATCCGTTTGGCCAGCGACGGAAATGATTTGGCTCATGGCACTCCCTGCATGTCGCCTTGGACTGGCCAACTCGTGCTCGCATGGCTCAATCCCAACTTCTTTTGTTTTTCGTGGCACAAACGGCTAGGTCATGTCATCTCATAATGTTATTACAGATAAAAGTGCGTTCGTCAGTACATGCGGCGCCGTGATACCCGAAATGAGCCATCGTGAATGGTAATTATACAGTCATGAGTCCCAAAATCCACCGCGAACACATCCGACGATCTTCGTGCGCCAGACGCGGTATGTACTTTTGTGTCGTAGACCACGAGTCCGATGACATCAAAAAAAATGCCAGCATGAAACGAACAAACATGCAAGGAAAAGGAAGGCAAAGGGAGCATGTGCTCACAGGGCAAATGTGTAACTCAGGCCTTCCCGAAGACGAGCTTGCCCGTGCCGTGGCCGTTGCTGTGCTTCTCCACCTCGATACCGACCAGCCTCGTCTTGCCGTGCAGCCAGTCAAGGCGACGGACACCCCCCTCCCACCCGCCGCCCATCTTGGTGCAGCGCTTTTCATACGCGCGCGTCACCTTGCGCTGCGCCCGACTGCCATGGCCAAGCGCTTCCCACTCCTGTGGGGTCACGCGTGTGAGGAGCGTCGTGTGAAGTGAATAAAGCAGGTCGAGATTGGTAATGTTCGACGACCGGCTCGCTTTGCCCGAGGGCCCGCTGCCACCATAGTACGCGGTGCCGCTTGGCGACGAGGTCGAAGGGCCGACGACGACAGGCCACGGGAACTTGTCAGAGCGCAACACGAGACGTGACGCAGCCGGCGTTGGCGGATCGGTGGCTGGCTGCGCGAGCGTATGCGCTGGCACGGCCGTGTGTGTTGTGCGATCGAGGACAGTACGCGAGGAAGGCGTATACGTAATGTCGTAAGAAATAGGCGCGCTGTGTAGCCGGGTTGATGCGAAGAGCGGGTGCATGTGTAGAGAGGTTGGATAGTGTGGAATCCGGTGCTCTGCGCTGCCCGAGTCTGAAGCGCACATACGGTGGATCAGCCCAACACAGGCGGATCCCAGTTAAACATGACATGACGTACGAGAATGCACGGATCCGGTGGCTGACGACACACTCCCTTGCCAAGGTGGATTATGTCTCAAGGATGGTCGGCGTTCATATCTCACATGGTGCGAAGAGCTGCCAGCAGATGATCCAGGAGGAGCTGATCCGGGAAGGAGCGACGAGCTCGAATTGGTGCGAGACGAGTGCCCGAACGACACGGATGGTGTCATGGAAGGGGTATGCGGCATGGCATAATGTGCAACTTTACAATTCATCAGTAAAGAACAGAACGGGAGCATACATGAGCACGCACGATGCTCAGAAGACTTATAACTCGCACGCCGATACAATGGCGTCCGTTCCGCCTTGGACGACGTCCCATACCGCACCGAACCGGAAGAGCTGTGTTCCTGTGCGACCCCGTCAAAAGCGTTATACCGCAGCGGAGAGGGGTTAGTGGCGCGAGCGGAGTAGCTATTGCTGCGCTTGGTCTTCAAGCGTGGTGGGGAGGTAGGCCCAGCAGAGCTTGCACCCGGTGCCGCGTAGATGTAATTCGGCGTTGGCTGGGAGCGAGAGCGCGAATGAGACCTTGAAGAGTGATCACGAGAAGGAGAGCTGTCGCGTCCACCAAAAATGTAGCGCAAGTAGGAGGTCATGATGTTTCGTGAGACTGGTCGTTAACGCGAGGTCGTGTACTGTCGAGCAGTGTCCTAGGGTGGGTAGAGGACGGATGAGCCCAATTGCTGGTGTGCGACTGCCTATATATATGTGCGATAAGAAATTCAGGGTCTGTGATGGACTTATCTCTACAGGTTCTAGACATGTTCTAAAGCGATGAATTGAAGTAAGAGGACCCCCAGAAAAAAATTGGCGAGCTGAGTGCACCGCGCTGGTGCCGGATGTTAGGAGGGTCTCATGCCGAAAACATAATGCGTGCCGATTGGAAGGAGGGCTTGATGGGTGCCAGTGAAACTCAACATCACGTCTTCATTTGTCCGGAATGTCCGTGCAACAGATAAGCGAGTCGGTCACGCGCCCGGTGAGAACCAGAAATTCGGAGAAAATCGGGGGGTCGCTGAGGGGACAGCTGAGGTAAACGAGAAGCGAGGCTAGTGTGATGGAATCGCCGTTTTGTGGTTGGTTTGAAGGTCTGCCTTGAGGCGCCCAAGTTGGCTTTGATTACCACCCGCAGCTCGCTTCCCGAGGGCGCATGGTGACCGCATGTTCGCCATTTACGGCCATGGCGCAAACGGGGTGACCACCTCCGGGCCGTTGGTAGGTCGCGTCGCTTGACAAGCACAGTCCCCACCAACGTTCTCAGAAATTTGGCCATGTCAGCGCGCTGCCCATGACATTTTCGACTCGCTCGCCTCCGAATGGGTATCTCGATTGCCACGTCTTCTGCACATGATGGACATGTAGGCGCATGAGTATCGCCAACCGGTGTCCAATTGAGCGGTTTCGGGCGGAGAGGAAATGAACGCGTGTCTGGAATTGCCCACCCTGTCGGTGGTCTAGAACCAACCCAATACGACGGTGCGATAACGAGCTAGGTTAGCTCTCTCACCAAACAAGCTAGCCGAAATGAAGATGATGATGCTCTCCTGGTCGATCGCTGATCGCGCCCTGTCGCGTTCTCCTGCCACGCGAGACCGGAGTGTTCCAAGAAGCATCGCTGAGAGGTCAAGTGGGCCTCCACCGCGGATCCACCTGCCCTGTGGCCAGCACAATATAACAAGTGCTCGCTGCCTGCGAGTGCCAGGACCGACTGTGAAATGAGTCAGACAATTATCCCCTTGCCAACCCGCTAGCAACGCTTAACAAGGGGAGCGGAGAAGTGCCTTGTGGCAGCTAGCTGTAGTAATATGCCGCCTAGGGACGGCAAGTCGAGCTGGGTTCAATGGCCAAACTGCGATCGCATGGAAGTACTAGCTCCAGCACTTTTGTTTGGCTTTCAGTGGTCCACAAACAAACCCTCGGAATTCACTTTGATCCCGACCCACCACCATTGCGACCATGAGCCGCGTACTCGGAAAAATCCTCAACAAGCTCAAGCATGTCGGCCCCTCGCAGGGGGCGACATCACCCGTGGGCTTAGATGATCCTGCCACTGACGACCAGGTCTATCGCTTCCGGAAGCAGAGGGGCGTAAACCTTGGTAAGGACCCTGTGCCCACACCCTCGACTTGATCACCGAGCGGTCAGGATCTTGGTTTGTCCTGGAGCGGTGGATCGCAGAGGCGCCGTTTGCGCAGGCAATACCACCCGGGCAGAGCGACCTAGATGTCGCCAAGGGCCCTCACGCCAAGGAGATCTTAGAACGCCATTGGGATACATGGATCACGAGTACAGATTTCGAGTGGCTTGCTACCAAGGGCATAAATGCCGTGCGGATCCCAGTGCGCCGTGTCCCTCTATCCGGGGATTCCCTTCACCAGACCACGCACACAGCTTGGGTTCTATCACTTATGCAGCCTTGACCGTACCTTACTGGCAGGGACGGACTTTCATGGCCTTGACGGCGTATTCGAGGGTGCTTGGATCCGATTCGTGCGAGCGGTCGAGACCGCGCAACTCCATGGCATAGGTGTTCTGCTCGGTCAGCGACTCTCTCTCCCTCCTCCTTCTCCCTGACACGACATATCCAGACTTACACGCTGCTCCTGGGAAGCAGAATCAAGATTCTCACTCTGGGACGTCTTCTCCCGCAGTCCTATTTACTACTCGATCCAATTTAGAACTTACCGTCCGGGTTCTTCGCACTCTGCTGTCTGCAGTGCTGTCGCTGCGTTCGGAACATGATCCTCCCATCCGCAATATCGTTGGAATCGAGTTACTCAACGAGCCCAAGCCGTCGTCGCATTCCACGCTGAAGGACTGGTACGACAAAGCGATAAAGGAGCTACGCACCTTGGACCCTGGTTTGCCGATTTACATTTCCGACTGTTGGATGTCCGACGATTATGCCCACTTTGTCAAATCTTTGTCCGGGTCCTCCGCACCGGTTTGTCTAGACCACCACCTCTATCGTTGTTTTACCCAGGAGGATATCACAACCCCGGCTGCTCAGCATTCTGTGTCGCTGATGGATCCCAATGCACCAACGCCGCAGACATTCGCACGTGTGGCAGGTTTGCTTGAAGACGCCGGGGGTGCGCTTGTAGTCGGGGAGTGGTCTGGGGCATTGAATCCTGGTTCGCTGCAAGGTCCCATTGACGAACGGGAAGAGCGAACACGATACATCGCCGCACAGCTTGCCCTGTTCGAGCAGCATTGTGCGGGGTGGTTCTTCTGGACGTACAGAAAGCAAAACCGTGGCGACCAAGGGTGGTCGTTCAGAGATGCGGTGGAGGAAGGCGTATTTCCGTATCGCGTCGGGGTGTATCCGAGCAAGAATGTTCCTGTAGACGACCCAGATAGAGTGGGCAGGAAGGCTGTCGCGTTGGATCGGGCTCTAGGTTTGCTCAGATTTCCATCTATTTGCAGCCTTCGTTGCTCAAGGTCGTCTCGCAGGTAAACACACTGCTTATTGGGCTCAGTACGAAGGACACTACGAACATTGGCGCTTTAGCAAGGGGTATGACCGAGGCTGGGAAGATGCATACCGATTTCTTTTGCACAACGTTGGGGCCGGGCATGCTGCCTCTGAGCTCGGATTCCAGGGTCTATGGAAGAAGAAGAGAGCAAGGGACCATGGCACCGAGGCCGGGTTTAGTAACAATATTTGGGAATATGGTAAAGGGTCCCGATTCTGTCTCTGCCGTGCGGGTTTACTAGATATGATCTAAGCTGACGTTCTTTCCGCCTTAGAACATGGATATGGACAAGCAGTTCGGGACGCAAGCCTTGACTTTGGGACTGCTTATTGCTAAGCCACCCGTTGTCCTTCCAGTTTGCAATTCTTGACACCACGGCATCCGTCAAACGCTCGTCTTTCGCCTGCCAGTGATGACATAGACTCCCAGCCGTTCGTTACAGCTTCCCCTCCATACGAACTTACTCTATGCTACCGTAGCCGAGAGCAATGGTGTCTGTCTTCTTTCAAATTTTAGTGTTCATGGGTCGTAATTCTGCTCTACTGGTGTCGGACGCGAGGGGCGCCACAAGGAACAGACATTGGGAAGATTAAGCTCGAATGTTTTTTTTTGTTCTAGTGTACACGGTATGCTACATCACGGAAAGAACAGTTGGTTCTAACACCAGGTTATGACCTGCCAAGATCTGGTTCCTACTGGGGACATCCCATGGCCTTGCTGACGACGTGACTCCCGCGAGCTGGTTACAAATCTTCAACTGTTTCTGTCGTTGAGTTAGGAGGCCGTCGTGTCCGTGCCCCATGAGCGCTAACAACGTAGCAAAGCATTCCAGGCACTTTATTTCGGGGTGCCAGGGAAAAAGAAGAGCAATACGGTACCCTGGGAATCGTTCAGCATCTCAAGCCCGCTGGCGGAACGGATGACCACGATGACGATCTGAACCACCAGTGTGACATGTCGCACTCTTGCAAGGTACTGTAGGGATTAAGGGGGGATCCCAAAGCTAGATGTGTATCGATGTCTGGAGAAGTTGCTGCAGCACCTTCAAAATAGAATGTTGATGGCGTACATCTGCTCATATTCAAGCCCAAGGCACCCGATGAAACATGTTATCGTTGCACGTCGCCCCAACAGTCAAAGAACCGGTAACTGGCAAAGGACAAAACGCAGGGTCGGTTTCCTCGTGTTGCGATGGCGACCGCCAGGGGACACGCACGGTGAATCAAGCTAACCTGTTCAAAACGCGGGGAAACTTGCGCCGGGAACTTTGTCCTTGGCAGTGGATGCCAGAAGTCTTCATGAGAAGCTGCAATGAAATAAACAGGATTCGATCTCTTTGCAGGGCCGAATGCGCACAACTCACCACCGACGCTCGATACATTGCTTTTATCATGTACCGACATCGCCACGCGTATGAATGGTGGTGAGGAGATCATATAACCTCAAAACGGATGGTTAGCATAATTAGTCGAGCTGTTGTTTGTCATTGAAAGTTACTAGTGCCTATACTAAGGACCTGAGGTGCCGTTTCAAGGTGTCTGCAAACAGGTAAGGGTAGGGGGAGCGAGGTGAGGGGCAAGATCGCGTTCCAGTCGGAGAACTTGACAGACTTACTGTCCTGCCATTATCTTCATCGAATGTTGAGGTTTGAAACACCCCTCGCTAGCATACAAGCGCGTCGGACTTGGGTTTCACGAACATTCTGCTTGTGTCGCTTATGTCAGCAGGTGCAACTGAGTGGCCGCCACGTTCGTCACTCGCGCGCAACCTTCAACAACTTGTCACTAACACCCTCCTTGCAGAACTCCGTGCCGCATATCACATATTTTTTCGGAGGCGTCGTTGCGCCTAGAAAAACAATAAACGTATTGTTATGAATGGGTGGCAAAGTTATCTATTGACACGAGTGAGTAACCAGATATGTTCGCGTTCTGCGCGCTCAAGGAAGGGTGCTGTGCCTAGCCGCGTACTGCGCGTAACATAGGGATTACCCTGCTCCTGAGCCGAGTGCCCAGGCGAGTCGTCCCAACGGGCTGAACATGTGTTCTGTGCGGTGTTTGAAACATGTTTTCCGGAAATTACAGACAAGGCATCTTGCACCCGCACAGGCAGCGCAACAGCGTATTTGTGGCGCATGTTTACCCGTTGTCTCGGATTGCTTCCTTCTTTTTGCGCGCGACAACACGTTCATCATTTGGGTTACGTCTATGTTCTCGTCACCACCCTTGGTGGTTGCAGCCACCCCCTTGGAGCGCCTTCGTTGCCGAACCTCCTTTTGGCAATGGTATACACACGGACCATCAAAGTTCTGTCCTTTTGAATGCTCTTCCGATTGGTTCCTAAGCGTGTGCTTGTGATCAATGAGGACTAATTGAAGCATTTCCGTTGCTTGAAGAAGATCTATTCGAATCCCTGGATACGCACTTGGGTCGTGCTGCATTGTATTGCTCTCCGACCCTAATTCAGATCCTGCAATAGCATGACGAAAACAGACGATCGCTTTTAACAGGATATTCTCAACGAAGAGGTGAGTATAATATCATCTGCTCGTGGATACTAGTGTCCTCATGATGTACTTTTTCATATGACAAGTGGAAATGGATCGCATCTGTGGTCTATGGCCCACATTCCATGGCCCGGCCTGTGGGGGCAACCCATGTCCCTACAACGAGACACGCTAGCAAATTCCCCCTCGTGTTCTTCCCCTGGGCAGTTCCTGTACCATTATCATCCTCTTCCACGTATTTGCGTCCGGCAAAGTATCTTCCATCCTCATACTCAGTATTGACGTCCATCAAGGGATGCCCCACTACCACATTCGCGTTGCCGTCTGACTAGTACCTCTTTCTGTTCACGTTTTACCTCGGGGCGGCCATCCGCGATCTCAAAATTTCCAACGACACTCTGATCGTCTTCCGCAGGACTCTCCAATCCGTTACCTTCGCTGTTATCAATCCGCTTTGGCGTAAAGGGAGGTGTACCGAGTGCACATCCGTGGTCTGCGGATTGGAGGGTAACAAAATACCGGTTATTACTGGAGCGTAGAGTGCATGTTGGATGCCAGAGGTAATTGCAACTGTATGTCGGGCCTAATGTATGATTCCAACAGGTATGGATCATTAATTATCTCACGGGGGATGTCGAATGGTCTCGACTTCATCTCTAAGAAAAAATGCGGCGGAATAAACCACCTTTCGCTTACATAGGTCCATGTATTCGTCGACGGGACTGCCTAGGAAGGTTCCCACCCGACATCTATGGCCGTACTTCCTCGTTACCGCTCCGTGCGCACTTTGTACGGCCCCCCAATCACGGATATCACTGGAGTCCAGTGGCCTAACGAGCCCAACCTTGGATATGTAAATTTCTGTCAATGAGAACGCTCCGGCTAAAAAGCTAATGCCTTTGCGTCCCGATGCGTAATGATCCCGCAGGCGGGACCCTCGTACTCAGTGTATGACAGTCGCCCCATCTCACGCTAAACGACTGGTCTGGAAAAGCCATGAAGACACTGCCGTCGACCCACTTGTGCGCAAATTTACATACGTCCGACCATCGGACACGTTGACAAACCGTGCTCAGTCAAATCACCGTTCGGGCCGACAGCGCCGGTTTATCCGACCACCCCTTGTCATCATTTCGTGCAAGCAAAGTGGTAGAGTATACTCGAGGGTGTTTCCGGCGCTACTGTAGTCGAGGAGCGGGCCCGGATCGTTGCGGAACAAGCGTTACATCGCTCCATGGCTTGGCTGGTAAGTTCTGGCGGAATCGACCTTCCAGACATACGGGAAGCAAAGCCGTCGCGACCAAACATGATCGTCCAGAGATGCGGCGTGGTATATCCGAACAAGAATGCTCCTGTAGACGACGCAGACAAAGCGGATTGGGAAGCTGTCGCATTGGATCGAGCTCTCAGAAGGTTATCTCAGTTTCTGACTCCGAACCTTCTGTTCTCAAGGGGTGAATGGTTAGCGCACTGCCTACTGGCTATCTGGTCACCAGACTAGCCTACTAGGCTCTGCGCCCAGTGCGGAGGCTATTATGGGCATCGGCGCTTTAGCAAGGGATTTGATCGAGGCTGATCGATACTTATCGATTGCTTTTACGTGGTGCTGCGACCGAGCACTAAAGGCCTACGAGTCCGGACTGCGGAGACTGGCAGAAGAGTGACTATGCTCCCGCAGCGTCAAGAACAGCCATTTTCTGGTTAAGTTTTTTTTTCTTCTCTCCTTTGGAGAACAGTCATAGGCGAGCCGTTCGCGGAGCAGGCCTTGACTTCGGGCTGCATGTCGCTGAGTCACACTGCCCTCGCAGATTGCAAATTCTTGGCATCGCGTCGCTCCTCGCATGAACTAGTCCAATTTTTCTGCCCACTCGTCTGTCGTCTGTCAGCAGTGACGTTGATAGGTACCTGTTGTCACCTTTTGCGACATTCAGTTTTCTTCAAGTTCTAAACGATCCTCTTGCGAACTTTTTTATTCTACTTTTACTATCTGAGAGCTGCGCAATAAGTAACCAAGCCTGACCCTTCCATTCCTGCACTGCCTCCTTTGGTTTGGTCGCCGTAGTCGACATCACGGACCAGGGGCGATGTTGGCGTCTCATTTCAATGTCAGGTCTCAGGTCCATCTTACGGTATCACTACACAGGATCCGAGACACTCGGCACATAGCATACACGTCATATAGCATAATTTATCGGTGTAAAGTATCAGCGTCCTATCATGTCTATCATACTGTAAGTAAGTGGGTATATGTATCGTGTGAGGAATACATCATCAGACCGAGAGAAAACATACGTCCGGTTCAGGCAGTGATCAATTTCCAGTGATAATACCCATCCTCGTCGTGCGTTCTGATCAGCCCCCTGAAGACGTGTCTGTCGAGCAGATAGTCGATGTGCTTCACGCCTTCGCTCGCCTCCACCTGTGCCCTCGAGGGCACGCTCCGGCATCGCCGGGTGTACGCGCGTGCGATCGCAGTCTCCTCAGACAAGCTCAGCTGAGCCCAGTCCTGGTGCGAGATTTGTCTGTGGAGTGATGCGTGGATCATGTATAAGACGTCTCCGAGCGAGATTGGGGGCGGGGCGGCAGTCTGGACGGTGTACCCATCATAGTGATACTCCAGGTCGATCGGCCACTGCGGAATAGCGTCATGCGAGATGCGCATGCGCGTGATCGACGGGAAGGTCGCGGGTTCGTGCAGCTCGCCCGGAGAGATGATCGCGGATTGGCCAGGACCAATGAGCCGGAGGGGTGCGAACGTTGGCGAGGCGATGTCAAAAATAAAGTCGGGGCGAGGCGCCTCGCCATTGAGGAGGGGATGGATCTGGAAGCCGGTAGAGGCACCACCCCAGGGCCCAAAGCCCCCACCAAAGGACCGCCTTCTGTGGTTTCCCGGTAAAGACGTGGCTGCAAGGAAGGGGCTGGATGGAATCCCCGAACCACCATGCCAGGATGGCCTGCGAGGGCGTGTAGGAGGGTTCCAATAGGTATCGTCGAAATGCACACCCTGAGGTGTGGTGGGCCTGAGATATGGGGATGACGGGGGGTAGGGAGAAGATGGGTAGAGCGTAGCAGGAGGGATAAAAGGCGAGTGCTGAGCGTACATGCCGCCGAGATATGGGGTGGGCTCGAAAGCCGCGGGTGTGTAGACATAAGGTCCAGCCATGATGATGGTTAGGGTCGAGGTTGCGCGAGGTAGATGGTTCGGGCGAGTATCTTATATCTGCAAGATAGGGCGGCTTTCAGACACAGCTTTCAATGCCAGCTTCGTGGTCGCCGAGCCGCAGCACAGCCTGTCCCATACGGTACAGCCACAAGATGCGCAATAGTCCAATGCCCGAGCGATCCTTGGATGTTGGTTTGGCTCTGTGGATAGAACACAGCATTCACAATGGTACGAAAAAAATAATGCTGTGAGGGGTGCGAGGGCTGCGCGTCGGGGCTGGGAGCTGGAGGGCGATTCGTCCGCCAGCGGTGGCAGGCAGGCAACCAGAGACCTAATCCAGAACGGATGAATCTTCAGAGTAGAGAGCCGGAGAAGGCTCCGTTGCGAACAGGTTCAAGATGACCAGGAGCCTCCTGCCGACACTGACACAGAAGAAAGTTTCGGGGTTTGTCATCTCCCATCAATACTCACACGATTGCTGCCGTTGAGTGGGATCATTATGAAGACTTGAACTTCCCATCGCCTGCAGTGCTCGCCCCATGTCGTCAAGGTGAAAGTTGAGGCTTTGGTTGGGTTATGTCGTGAGGGCCTTAACGACAGTTTACTGACGCAGTGGCGCGTAATATTGCTTATATAATCATGCCTAGGACTCATTGAAAGTATTTTGGTCTTGCTGCAACTATATAACCAAAGAAATGCTTGCCTGGACAACGTCATGGCGTGATGGAGCTGGCCACTTCACTGCTTTCTTCTCCCTTTTGTTCATCTGGGTGCTCGCAGCGACGAGATCGGAGAACTCTGTCAAATTTCTGCGTGAAAATTTGGTCCACGTGCTCAGCGACCAATTGAATTTTTACATCTTTTCATTCAAGTGCCAACCAAGTTGGTGTGGTCGGTGTTAGTCACCATTTAGCACATGTGTTGAGTTTAGCCAGACCTTTTTCGCTCTCACTGGGCTAAGGTGCCTCAGGGCGCCTCCTTGTTCTCCAGAGAGCAGTTGGTCAATTCTCTACGGGCCACAAGGTCAGCTACACTTCATGCAAGTGTTCTTTTAGTGCGTAGCATACAAGCCAATTGTCCTTTTGCTAATCCGCTAGGCCAGTGCAGCATCCCAACTGCATATCCTCAGTTCCGGATCCCTCACTCCGTTTGCGTGATTGGGCACTCATTGTCAAACCACTGATGACACATCGTGACGCCTTGCCAACGGGTGGGATACAAGGCTCGCGCCGGATTCCCCAAGTGCCGTGGCTTTTTTCCGCCTTCTCGTGAATGGTATCCTCTGTGCCCCCCTTGATCACAGTGATGGGCTTCATTGCCATCAATTTCCTCTTCGTTGGCGCCACACAGAGAATCCGCTCCGAATTCACTCTTTCATTCAACGAGACATGTCAAAAGACTGAAGTTCCATTTCTGCAGCATCAGCTGGCCATCCCATTGATTCGTTGTGCCAATATTGCACCAGGGCTGAATTGACGTTGAGCGCGATCGTAACGCTCACTGCATGATCGGTCAGTGCTTGAAAGATATTAGTCACTGGGCTTCGTCGAGCACCCAGATTGGGGCGTGCTCATTCGAACCTGTTGCGACAGAAGATGTTGGTGTTGCGGTGCGCGTGGCCTACTGCGCCAACGTCTATTGACCAAGAAGGCCCCAATTTTAGTTGCAGATTCTTGGTCAAACGCGGACTTCGTTTGCAGTTCGCATACCGTCCACGCTGGGTCGACAACGTTCAAATGTTTTCATTTGCGCGTGCAGGTCAAGGGTGATGGCCACACCACCAACACAGGATTTTCTTCGCCCAAGAGCGTACAGATTGCAATGTCGTTTACAATTCCACGGCGCAAACAGTGACGATAGGCGCAGGTCCGATCTGGGACGCTGTTTACGCGGTACTTGGACTTCATGGTGCGAACGTCGTTGGCGGTCTGGTTTTTGGTGTGGGCATTGCAGGGCTCACACTCCGAAAAGGTAAGTTTGAGATGCGCGCGCGATCCGACGGATATGTCAAGGATACCATCAGGCTACTCGCGGCTTACGAATCAGTATGGTTTGACGCTCGATACCGTGGAGACATTTGAGCTAATTATGGCCGATAACCGCAGTCAATGTGACAGAATCGTCCAGCTCCAATCTGTTCTGTGCTCTCAGAGTACGTACGTTTCCAAGTTTGGCACGATCGCCTCATCGATCACTTCGTAGGATGCCTTTAACAATTTCGTACGTGCTGTTAACCGGATCGTGACTCGATTTATATTAAAAACATTCCCCCAGACGCACGTTTGGGTACGTGCTGTGCTTTAATTCCGACTATTTATCTATATGCTCTAACCTTAGATGGAAGAGCGGTCTCGTCACCTATACTGCGGACGTGCCGGGCTAGATCAGCCTGGTGACCACAGATTTCGTGGCAAAAAACACCGATCCCAAAGCCAAGTGGTGACGTCGTGCCATTCCCTCCTCGGCCAAGCCAATCCTTTTTCAGTATCATTGAGGTCATCTCACCCAACAGATGCCATGTTCGTTTCTGTACAGCCCGTCGCGACTCTGATCATTTTTTGCGACGCACCAACACAGCCCTTGGGCATATCTGACAAATTCCTAGGGATCTCCTCGTTGACAGAGGGGTCTCTCGACGTGGCCTTTGTAAAGTCCGTACCCATAGTAGCCACTCCCGAAACACAGCAATTTCGTCCTTTGTTGGATCACCGAAGTTTGATCTTACCGGGGCTATCTTCAACACGGAATTTCTGACAGGTTTGCCGTAACCTCCACTCGAATCCTTCTTCAACGAGTTCGCTATAAGTCGAGTAAAGCTTCCAACACCAGCATCGTTGATGTTGATCGTCTTCCCGATCCCCAGTTCCGGTCGAGTGCTCTCTCTGCGTCGGTTTACTTTGTCTCGTACGAAATAGAGCCGTTTCCCCAAACGCTCCACTCGCACAACACGGCGTCGTCGCGGCATCCACCCAGCCGGAAACAAGGCGGCTTCCCGCTCAATGTCCACTTTACGTGGCCGCTGCCAGAGACGGACCAGGACATGCATGATGGGGTGCGGAGGAGCGCGCGGACGATCCAGGAACGTTCCGCAGCCCTGGGTGCCCTGGACGTCGACGGTGCTATTGTGTATCCCAACTCTGCGTTCCTTGGCGCACCTCTGGCCTACTTGCACGGCGCAAACCTGCCACGACTGCAAGCGATCAAGGCGACGGTGGGCCCAGGGAACGTATTGGGGCTCACAGGCGGTTTCAAGCTCTGAAGTCTCGCGTGTATCAGACGAGTGGTGACCGCGGCTTGTGACTATTTATTAGTTGTAAACCTCACTTGACTCGGGGATGTCCTTCCCTTCGTTGAGAGACCTGTGCGACAATGTCAGAGTAGGAAGAACAAACTTGCACGCGTGGAAATCAAAAGGCGCACAAGGGGGACACTGGAACCATGGTCGTCGTCCGCTCTCTTTTCAGGGGATTTACGTCGTGCGATTAAATACCACGTTTTTGTGCCCCCCATCCGAGAGGGCGTGTGGTGCGAGGAGTTGTCGTGCGTGTATGGCTGATCCTCCTGGGGAGGTAGACAGCCTGCGTCCAAAGTGATGTCGAGCAGAAAGGTCGTCACATGGGCGCGCGCCTCTGTTGGGATTAACGACGCACCATTTCTCCATATCCACGTTGTCGGGTATGTCATGATGTGTAATGCTCGGCACCGTCGACGAACGATGCGAGGCGTGATCGTACAGGTACGTACTCTGTACAAGGCGGTGGCTGGGGGGCCGCACGCGGAACACGGTCCACCTCGCCCGCTGTCCAGTGTTGTGGTGTCTAGCTTGTCTCCCCCCGCCCTGCTTGGTTTAATTCGATCCATCGGCAATCGAACGGATTAGATCCGTCCACCGGCACGGGCATGTAACGGAGCTGTCAGCATATACACGGAATGCGACCAGGTGTCATCGCAGACCTTCGTCCGAGTCGTCCAGGTCTGGTCGGCCTCTGAAACGCCAGAGACGCTTACTGGGGTGGGCCCCAGATCAGGACGACGGTGTTGTGCCTGTTGGGGGATGGCCAGTGTCTGCAGCGCCGCGCGCGACCATCCTTCCTTGATTAGGCTGACCTGGACGCGGACGGCGGTGCTGCCCAGCGCTCCGTTGGGGGACCTGGATGAGATCATCGACCTGAGGACGTGCGATTGAGTGACGTGCGATCCATACGTTCCTGCCGTACCAGTGTGGTTCGACAGAGACGGTGGTCGTTCCTGTACTGCCACTGGCGCGGCCCCGGTGGACGTGCAACAGGTTCGAGGGCCGCTGGTTGAAGGGCTGTGCAAGCGCCCCCGAGCACTGCCATGCAGAACGTGCGATTACCGGATTAGACTACATAACGTAGATACATGCACGGCGTTGACAAAACTGCGAGCAAAAGTTATTGGCTGCAAGCATTCTAGTCGGATCCCTGTCGGGTCCTCAGATGATGCGATACCCTCATCTCCCAAAAAGAAAAAAAAAAACAGCAGTGCAAACCGGTCCAGTACAGAATAACCAGGGAACCACACACAGGGAATATGTCACTGGCGACAAGAAACATCTAATTAAAAAGGGGGGGAAGGGATTTACCGAGAACGTGTGCGGTGTGATGGATTGATGAGCCCCAGGTTGAGCCACCAAGCGCCCTGGTGAGACGATATCCACACACCCCACCAATACTTGCGATCGCCCAATACGTCCGCCCGCCGGAACCCCTGCATGGCTTCCCATCCCGGGAGTGCCTCGCTTTCCCGACACCGTTGGAAATACGCGTCCGTCAACCGGCGATAGTTGTTCGGATGCAAATCGAGGATGTAGCACACCTCTGGGTACGTCAGACGAACCTGAAAGTACGCATAGACGGCCTCGAACAGGTCGCGCACCGTCACCGGTTTGCTCTGATCGATGATGATCGGACCCCAGAGTGTCGACATGTAGCCGATGTCGCATGCGACCACGACCGTGTGCGCGTCGGTGTGGGTCACGGCGTTTTCCCAGATGGTGTTCATATCGACAACGACGTGGTTGGACGTCAGTCGTTTCGCAGTGGAAGGGTGCTTCGTGACGTTCCAGTCGATCAAGGGCAGATTGGCGTTGTTGGGGTTTGGAATGATATAGGGCGAAAGACGGATGGGGAGGTCATGGGCCCAGTCGAGCGGGGGCCACGTTCCAGGGGTCCACTGGGGCATCGTACCAGGGAGGGGATGACCACCAGTGTAGGCGATAGCTGACCAGGGACCCAGCGGGTAGGGGACATATGGGTTGGGCTGAGGATGGGGACTCCAAGCCAAATGGCCAGTGGGAAACGCCCAGACATAGTGGTGAGGTTCCCATGGTGGTAGTTGTGGTGGGTGGCACCGCGGCAAAGAGCCGCTGGCCGCAGGGGCTGGCTGAGCAGGTACATCAGGACCATCCGGTGCTTGCGGGGAGAAACATCAACAAAATGGCACGACATGGACATCCAAAGCGTTACCAGTGTCGGCTTCGATACCGGGATTCCCACCACCAGGAAAGTGATCTGTGTGGCGTTGTTCGGAACGACTTCTCCGACGACGCTGAGAATGGCGGGGGCCCACGAAGATCGGCCGAGCAACATTGAAGCAGCCCAAAGAGGAGAGCGCCTTGCAAATACTGCGAGAAAAGACAGGAAAGAACGTGGAATGATTTGAGAAATTGTCTGTGTTTAGCAGGTCGGGGGCATCTGCCTCCGATCCTGCTTCGAAGCCTGGCACCTCGTCCAGATGGTAGTTGCGCATCATATCTTCGATGGCATGGCGGATGGCCTGGGGGTCCAAGTCGCTGGGTCTGGCTGCCGTCGCAACGTCGCGCCAAAAACGGTCTCGCAAGGATAAATCTGGAGGCATCGGGTGGCAGTAAGAGAAGGACGACGGATGTACGTGGGAAAGAGCTGGTTTGCTAGAGTGGTTTGCTGAACAGAGAGTTGCTCACAGACATCGCATTTATGATCGTTCTAGCACAAGAAATGGAGTTGGTCGTCGACAGGATATACAGCAGGAAAAAATGTCACGCACACACTTGGACCTACAATCGTCGGGTCAGATAAGCCGCTTTGCCCCGCCGGGAAGTTAAGCCTTCCAAAAGCGTAAAGGATGGTTGAGAAAGCTGTAGAACACAAGGCTATGCGGATGTTAGTGCACAGGGATCGCAGTACGCCACAAAAAGACCGAAAGAATGTGCTGTGCAACGTCTGGAACGTCGAGCGTGTCGAGGAGGTCCATTCCGAGTGGGGTCGGGCAAGTTACTCTTAGCACAGCCGCAGCGCGCGGCGTTTCCCAACCAATCGAATTGCTGTTGCTAAACCGATACAATACTACCAGACATTTTACTGATACAGCTTCGGAACGAGAACAGAGACATTATGTGCTGCTTCCAGACCTTCCGAGGTCGTCTTGCTCCCCTCCGGACGGACGTTCGTCTCCTGTTTGATAAGTTCCAGTCTCAGGGGCTGTGCGCGTATGAGATATTAGTACAGATTACCTCACGGTGGAAACGGGCAAACCTGACTGTATCCCCTGGTCGTAACCTATCCCTGTATCCGCCTGTCCTGATGGTTGCTGACCGCCCTGTTGGCCTACCGTTCCGGCCCCGCCAAGGACACTCGGCGGCTGGGCCTGGGCGGACTCTGGTGACGCAGGCTGCTCTGTGGCCTGCTGCTTGGGCTGGCCGCCCGCCGTCTGCGCCTGCTGCTCCTGGGATTCGGTGCTCGCCGCGTTGCCACCGTCCGTCGGCGCGGGCGCGGTGGTGGTCCCCTTCATCTGTGCGAGGCCCTGCTCTACCTCGGACCGACCTTTGGACACGATGTCCGCCTCCTTCGTCTTCCCCTCCTCCGAGCCCGACAGGGACTCGACGGCGCCCATCAAGGACCCGCGAATGTCTTCGCCAAGGCCTGGTCCAATGATCAGCAGTGTGGGTGTGCACAGGGCAAGATAGGGGAACGTGCGCACCGTGCACGACGTGTGCGGCTCCTCTGCGAGCAATGGAAGGTTGAGCGAGGAGAGCGTGCCGACTGCAGGCGACCCACCTGACTCTGTCCCTGAAGTGCGCGTGGTGTTTCTCACCGTCGGTGTTCTGCGGCGTCGCCATGAACGTCGGTCAAAAGAGTGAGGCACGTGTCTGGCGTGACGTCGATGGCGGCCGGGCCAGAGTTTGGTGATGCAACGTGCCCCTTTCTCTGTCCGGTTCGGCCCGGAGATAAATGGTCGGTTAACGCCGTGCATGTCGTCATTGCGATGACGCCTCTGCACTGGCACGTGACCACGGCCCCCTCTGTTAGGATGAGACCGTTGCCATCATCATCATCATCACCCTGTGTGTGGGGAGCTGCGGGCCATTCTGGGGTCGCATGGAGACCCTGCGGTGCGAGCGATCACAGGCGCAACACGAATCACTCGAGCATACGACGGTCACCGAGACAACTCGATCCGTGTTCGACAAGCCCGAAAATACAGTTTCAATTTTTTCTGTTTGTCTGCATAGTATCTAACAAACCCGTCCATCCCAAATCCAATGCGGAACCCGAAAACTGTCGTACATGCGTCTAGCAAAGCAAAGAGAAAAAGCGCAAGGATATAAAGGTGGTATAAGGATAGGAATAAGAAGCCGATGGGTAGAGTATATGCTACATGCCTAGAGTACTGTGGTTTTCGTCTTTTTAACCATGTCCGGTGTCGTCACGAAACAGCAGAGGGGAAGAAAAAACGAGGAAGCGGGAGGGAAAATACAACATAAGGATATCTCGCATCGTCCGAGGTCAAGCAAGGTTCAGAATCCACACGTCAGGACCAACCTTGGTGCTCGACAGCCCCATGAACTGTGTCCGGCCCCGCAAAAAGTCCACGCGCTTCACGCCCTTCTGGTACTGCTCATCTGCCGCCTCCTTCGAGGGCGCACGAGCACACCGATTGTGGAACGCAATCGACACCTCATCCTTGAGCGCCTGGGTGGGCAGCGAGTTGTATTCAGGAGGAAGCACGGGGTGACGAAGGAAGCAGTACAGCGCCTCCATCAGGTCCCGGACTGAAACGTAGCGTCCCGTCGGCGAGACGACCAGCTGCCGCCACGGGAGATGCTCAATACGGAGCGTCATAGTGTGCATGCCGGGCTGCGTCGCAGGGTCGTCGAGTACTCTGGCGGGGAGACTCAGCGGTGACGCTTGCATGTTGGGGGCGAGCGTGTGGGGAGGAAGAGAGACCTCGTAGACGATCGGAGGTATGTAAGGATTGAATGCGAGGAGCGGATGGATGGCGACAGGGCCATCAGGAAGAGGGAGCGACGCGTAGTTGTTCTGTGGTGGGGTGCAGGGACCCGACGAGTCGCCCGACGAATCAACGGATGACTCAGAGAGCGTCGGCGAGGGCGGCAGAGGGGGGGAGTAGTAGATGTTGTCGTCGACGAACCGCACCTGCTTCTTGGGAGCCGACATCTTGGGAGGATATCGGGAGCGACGGCGACGGCGAAGGAAACGACGACGAGAGAGAGCTCTTCGGATGAGGGCTCGAAGGGAAGAAAAAAATGCAGACGTGGTGACGTGAGAACAGATGGTGGTGTTGGTCGCAACGGAGGGGTTTGAAGTGATGGTCTGAATCCCCAGAGTGCGGGGCTTGATATACCGTCGGGGACGCAGCCTCTGCCAGCTTTATGGGTGCATTGCCGCAGGCTCGACCCGAGATACTTGGTGAGATGACGGGGTTGACTCGGTATCGCCTCCTCAGCGACTGTGGAAGAAAAAAAAAAGAAAAAAAAAAGATCCTATTCGAGACTGGGAAAAGAAGATCAGTGAATATTCGACGGGCGGGAATGAGGTACAGCAGCTCGCGGTGCCAGGAGGTATCCCCCCCTTCCGGAACCGACTTTCTCAGGCGGCGGGGCCGTCACGTCGGCATCGGTCTGACTCGTCCCCCCCCTTGCAGCGAAGCGACGCCCGACGGACAGCCCTGGACCGCAAGCTGTCATGGCCCGGAGCCATGACATGCTCAGTCGCGTCTGGCCGTGGCGGTGCGTCCCTGCAACTCAGTGCAGACGCGCAAACTGGTTCGACACTGCCTTGTTTTCGTACAAGGATGAGCAGCTTGGGCCAGCTAGACGCGTCGTTCGACTTTGGTTTGGGGGGTTCTGTGGTCGCATCTGAGCTAAGCATCTTTCCAAACGGATCATCACATGGCAGGATGGCGCCGGGTCTCAAAGACAGTCTCGTACTGCGCATTCATGTCATTACTGCCTCTAACGGTGAGTGGGCGCCCCGACGATAGGCAAGCCGGGTCGTCTGACTATACGTGCACATGTGACCCTTCCTGGTTTGGTCAACGACCTGCCAGCCTGGGCTCCATTTGATCCCCTTCGCGATCATTCGGCTGCCAGGGCGCTCTTGGCTTGGGCTGACCCCGGACAGCCCTGCGTTGCCTACTTGCATCGCCCATCTCGTAGGTGAGTCTGGGAAGGACGTTTCTCATGCCGTCATCTTTGTAGGCTAGGCACAAGGGTTATGGGTCCCTCCTTGGTAAGAGGGCGCGCACCCACGGGCATAATCCCCCTCTTGGCTAAATGATTTGTCCTCCGACTCAGCGCAACCACGCGGGTGCGGTCCCACCGCAGTCCCCGAGCGTCCACCGATCAAGGACTAACGACTAGCCACGCAGGCATGTGATGTGTTTCTGGTACGTGGTGGCTACGTGGTGGAAAGGCGCTGACGAGTCGCCCACAGACGAAAATATCTCTTTCGTCACAATCCATTCGCTTTTAGGCTATTGCTCCTGTACCCTCACGCCATCTCACCCGAGTCCTTCCTTTTTGGTCCTCCTTTGTCTTCGTCCCCCGACAACGGTGGCCGTGCTTGACTTGAAGGTCGGACCATCCATGTTTGCACAGTTCGTCGCCACCCCTCTCTGTCGTCGAGTCATTTAATGCTCCGTGGGTGCGAGGAGACTTTTCGGCGTTTGTGGTACAGTTCACCTGTGCTTGTATTCTCAAACTCATTTCGTGGTTAGGCCATTGGTTCGGACGATACGTGGCGGGCCGGCGAACCACAACCACCAAGGAGCCTTTAGAGCACTGGGTTGCCTTGTCCTCGAAAACAAACCCGGCCAATGAGGCGCTGATTTGCAATTTGCAATCCTGTAGATTGTAATTCTCGAACGAAGCGCGTATGTCGATTTAAAAAATTTTCACCTCCTGTGGGCATCTGGCTGCGCTACGTGATGCATTCCGCGGTCGCGGAGTCTCGCGGGAAGAGGCCGCTGCGTCTGCGGCCCTTTTCCAGCGCCGAGGACATATCGCCGTCGGCGATAAGAGTGGCAGCCTTCCATGACTGTCTATCTTCCGTGTCATTCTTCCCGTTGTGGTGACTGCGCTTGCATCGCCCTCGATGACAGTGGGGAGGTCAGATACCATTCTTGAGAAACGGATGAGGCGTTTGTCCTCGGGCTGCGCAGAACGCCCTCACAAAACGGCGTAGTCGTCTGTGGTTGATGTGATATATCGAATTCACCATCTTTTGATTGATTGGACACTGGAGGCCGTTTGCTGACTATGATGTATGACGATGATGAACATCAACGGGAGTGCCGGAGATCTCCGCTAAATGATTGCGAGTCGAGTCAATCTAATTATTCTCAACCCTGTTTCTTCTCGTGGCCGGCCATACTAGACCAAGGACGACGCTGCCGTCATCTATACACAGGGATGCTTTTCCCTTGCTTCCAGCACGAGGTGCTTGTGCTAATTTTACGATCCTCAACAAAGGCCAGGGACAATGCCTGCGGCACAGCTTACGACGAAGCTTCAAGGCACTGATGCTGTGGACGCTCGGGTTTGAACGACGCAGCAGGCCGCTTTTAAAGGTATCTTGGAGCCATCATGGCTCTCGGCGAGGATCGGACGCCTTCGGGGGAGGCGCCGTGGGCCCATTTGGCCAAAAGCCTGGAGCAGGGTCTATCGTACGGATCTCACACAGCGGGCTGCATTTGAGTGGCCGGAGACGGTTCCTACCCCTTGGTCAGGCAAGTGGTTAGTGGATGCTCCGGGGTGGCCGCCAATTGCGTGCGCACCACAGTAAGCACGACCCACGCCCAAACGGGAACACTACGGAATCCTCACAATGTGCGCCGTGCTTAGTGATGTCTGCTTTGCATGGTGTGTCACTGACGGCCCTAGGCGACTCAAAACGTATTCATTGACTGGCAGTTTTGGGGGCCGTGGTGGGGACTGCTCCACGGTCCCACGCAGTTTTAGGGCGATGGGGTCATCGATGGAGGTGATTGGCGGTTTAGGTCTGGTGGCGCGCCGGGTCTCCGTGTCACACACAACGAGTCCCTTCCGAAAGATGTGCCAAAGCGCTGAAACCTGTGTCTATGTCAACCATTGGGATTCGGTCATGATTTCGACTCAGATTTTGATTGAGAAGTCCAAACCCTGACTACGGATTTAGCAGTGTGAGTTTGGCACATAGCACTGGCCATTCTGAAGGCTGGAGGCAGTGAGCATCAAACAGTGGGTGGTGTTGAAATTATTATTTAGTTTCACTTATCTTTTTTATTTATGCTACTCATGATTAAATACTTAGAAGTCTGGACTCATGAAGTCCTATTGTGCTAGGTTCTTTTCTAGAACCTTCTATTGTTCTGCCTATGGATATAGGCATTATATACAAGTTGAACGTGTGTTTCACACATCTTTCACACATGTTTGACATTCAGGCCAATGGCCTTTGTTCCTCATTACTGCAGACTACTAAAGCTCTGCTTTAACCTTACCTTTTGTATCTATTTAGTCCTTGAGATTTTTCCCTTGAATATCAGAAGAGTCTCCTCTTTCTCTTGAGCACATCCCTTCACTCGCACCATCACCACACCTGCACCTATCCAAGTGCTTGCTTGGTCACATCTCTGCTCTCGAACATAAACAAGTGAGTCTCACACTTGTTGGGTTCCATCCTCCTTACTGTCCCTCGGTCTGCCCCTTCTTTGAAGAGGTCCTGCTGCCCCTTCAAAAGATTATGAGTCTTGCCTGGACTGGATATCATCGCTTCTGATGTTTCCATCCTTGCATGTCAAGACAGAGACTGCTCTTGTAGTGCTCCTGTGCTCCTTCTTCTGGAGCTTAATGCTAGCCCTTTATTGTGGCTCAGCATCACTGGTACTAGTCTCTTTTATGGGCCTAATGTTACGATTTTCTCCCTAGCCCCTCGCATTTTCCTGGTTTCCATCCTTTCCCTTCACTGTGCTGGCCCTCTTGTCTTTGCCAAGCACTTTGATCATTTCTTATTTGTCTTCGGCCCCTTTTCCTGTATCATCTGAGTCATCTCAGATTACTTCCCTTAGTTACTCTTCGTACCTGGTATCTGCTACGCTTTGATAGTTGCAGCTTACCTCATTGTTCCACTGCGATCCATAGGTTTTGATGCTTACTCATCTACACCTATATATACCTTTAGTACCCATGTCTTTTCCTTACACTTGTTCTACACAAATATTGTCGAACTTTTACGTTCCAACCCCTATTAGATAATACACTTACATAATATACTTACATAATCATGTAGTATATATACTCGAGCTCAGTCGTCTGAGTTCCAATAGCATCTCTGATCGCTACCATCA